>DWOF01000480.1:0-10000 GCA_018250795.1 Clito sp. Burns02 | reverse complement strand
GCATATATCTAACTATTATAGTTATGTCACAATAACTACTTTTTTATGTGAAAATTTGTTAATTTTAAGTATTTTAGAGAATATCTCACTAACTGTAATAGTTAGATATATGCTCTCGCGGGGTTTTTTGTAGATATTGATGTCTTCTATAAGACTGTAGTACATTACTTTGCTCTATTGTCAATAATTACTGCTGCGTAAGCGATACAAGAATTTATTAATTGGTATTTTTTTCACACTTTGGGTTACATTATTGAAGTTTTTATACGGATCCCTAAGGTTTTTGTAAATATAATATAGCCTATTTTCATCACGGATAATGAAGCTTTCTAATGGTGAAAGAATTTTTCAAATCGGTCCAGTAGTTTCGGAGCCTTAAGACAGAACACGGGTCCACGGGCACGGGCACGGGATGGGGTCCTAAACTTGATTAGAATGAAGTAATCGAGTCTCTTTATTTGTGTCAAATCTGCTACGATATCTAACTTCCACGCGGACGAAGTCGCGGGCGTTTGCTAGTATAGTATACAACTTACAACTGCGGTTGGCCTTTAGTCGGCACGCACACACACACGAACAGTGCATGTGTACATGTTTAAACACAAACAATGGCGGACTGCGCTCGTGAAAATAAGAACCTGTGATTCATGAGCTGAACATCCGTCTTGGTACAGTTTGACAAAAAATGTTACCGAATAAATGAAAAGCAAATAAGATTAAGCCGTCGCAAATCACAAATTAGTGGGAATTCCATAAACAGCAACTTTTTATAGTCTAGCTACAGTAGTTAGCCTCTGTACCTATATATACAACCATCACGTCCGATCATAGATGTTTATATGCAAACAGTAACTATCAGTTACTTGCATACGAGGCGACTTACGTTTATGTATGAAGAATTAATTTTCCTCTTTAAAGTTAACTGTTACGTCTTTCCGTAGCAACATATACAGAAATTGTCTAATTTATTATGTTCGTTGAACAACAACTTGAGTATCATCAGACCTTCGTGACTTAATATCTAGAGTATCCTATTTAATTACTTAATTTATTTATAACTCATATTATTTGTTTAGGATATTTTATTACGCTGTACATTTTATAATGGTTGGTTCACTTGCGCATAGCCGTGACCGGAATGACAGTGACCGCTCCTGGATTTCAAAAACAAACCAAGTCCGTCGCGGACTATACTCCACAAATGGTTCCGTAGGAAGGAGGAACGATTAGACGATTTTAGAAAACAAGTCTCTATACAAAAAGTGTCTATACAGTAAACATTATCAGAATTTTCTGCTCATATCCTCGTCATGCATACACGATGGAACAGACGGAATAACATTATAACACTTCCGTTTTTCACCTCGCCTACGGAACCTTAATAAAATCAGTTTACGAATAAAGTCGCCAGTAGTTTAACGTGTGAATATCTTTATCGACTGGCCGAGCAATTAGTAACGACGCTTCTTACTATTTATAGGTTATCGACCGGTGCGAATGTTTCAATCCGGATGTAGACAACACCATAATAGGGTGTACTAGATTTATACTTTCAATAAACTCCTCGGGAACGCTTTTTCCAGGATAAATAGGGACATATATTCTGCCTCATAGTAAGTAGTTTAGCGTGAAAGAAACATAACAAACTCTTACATTTATACTACTAGGAGGTACTAATTGAGATTTGTCTTAGAATTCCAGTTCTATGAAAGTTTCTTATAATGACATAAACAATAATTACAGTGTGAAAAATCATGTCTGTAACTGAGTAGCGACTTCGTTGACAACCCGGTGAGAATAAGTATAGAGGTGGAGGAAATAATAAGGCACATTGGTTATATCGTAACAACTAATAAACGGTAATTTGGCACGACAAGTCAATTATGAGCCGACATAGCCGCATATCGGCTTCGACGGAATTTCGCTAGAATGCCAGATGTCGAGAACATATTTTCTTATTTTTCTATTTACGGCAGTATATTCTTATTTCATAGTTATTTCATTGGCTGTGTGCTTAGATAATTGCATCCGTTAGTCAGTGGAGCTTCATCATAATGCGTTATTTATTTTTAATAATTGTATCCTTTTTGTAATATTTTCATTTTTCAAGGTTTTCAAAGAGCTTCGGAATTAGGACGGATGTCCTGCATTACGATTACGTACTTACCGTACGTAAGGCGTTGCTATTTCATACTAAAAAAATATTATTTTAAATGTCATCGCAAAATTAGTATAGTAGGTACACCAGGCTACACCTCATTAGCTCAATATCAACACGTCTTATGGCTCTAATAGATATGTAATTATGGATATTATTTAAATTGCTTGACAAATTATATGTCGGTACGCAGCTGAACTCGCTCAGTTGTCGGTTACGTTTTGACTTGTATTTCTTGTAGACCGGCAGATATTGTGGATTTCTCAGCGCTAGGAATTATATGGAGCTGAATCTACTCCTTGAAATGATTACAAATTGAAGAGTTTTAAAGGCTTTTACAAACGTCCAAGATATCAAGATTTAATCCTATTTTCCCGTGGCGCGTGGGTTAGTAATTAACTGCTATTTATGTAGAGAAAATACTCTATTGGTTAGAAATGTTACTTTGTTTCAGACAGAATAAAACAGTTAAGTAGGATTGGTAAAATCAGCTCTATAAACATACCTCATATGGTACTTCGCAGGCTTGAGCCGCCAATTAGTAGTGGGCAGTAAAGAAAATGCGGCCTTCGGGTAAAATTATGAGGCGGGACTACATGCATACGAGCGCCACGACCGTTCTCGAGAGTCCGGTCATAAATGCATTGTCCTTAATTTGTTTAAAAGTGGACATTTCTTTGCGGGTCTCTGATATTATGTTAAATTGTATTGCCAAAATTAGCCGCGAACGCAATTATGTATGAAACGGATTCGCTTTCGTTTGTAAGGTTTCCGGGTTTCGTTTTTATAAGCGGTTACGAAAGTTTTCTGTAGGTATTATACCTACAGCAAAGCAATTTATTATTACCTTATAATATTTCCCGATTTTCTCAATTGCATAGGTATACATATTCATCAAATTCACGTAGGTAGGTATCATTTAAATTTGAGTTGATTGATATTGGTAACTAAATACATATAAATTTAAGTGTCCATTTGTATTTTGCTATTTAGTAATAAGCAATGAAAATTACATAATTTTTGTTGAAATACGTGTTTAATGCACAATTACATGCTTGGTGACACCAGTTTAGCGTTTGCCCTTTTAAGTAAAATATCACTAGTAATAAATAACGTTAATGGATGTATTAAATGTTTCGCAGAAGCTTTTAAAGTGTTTGATGTCATAAGGAGAATAAAATTGCTATTAGAATAATTCAGTAGGCCTTTACGATTACCCTGTTTCATCGCTATTATGATTTTTTTATTATCACAATAATTTTAACTCTATTCATACGTATAACGATTAACACACTATACCTACTTACGAGTACATACCGAAATGAGAAAAGCACGTCGATCTACATCAACGACAGTTATGGACGCTGATCTATTTGAAAAACGTGCTTTGAAACTAAATACGTATACCTTGTGACCATCAGAATTTACCCACAAAACGTCATCATGCACATATGTTTTGTTGTTGCCTATTAATATGTACAATGCCCTTATAGGAAAAATAAACCTTACTGAAGGTTTAAATTTCCATAAAGGGAGAATGAGTTCGTGTAATACTTGTCTAATAGTTGAAAGTAGTTTCTCTTTTGACATCCGTGTGAAACAACTAAAATTGTAAATCATCTCGCGAATATTCAATCACGGATCACTTCGTTTAAAACTGACTACTGGTTTTGTTTATAAATCGCGCTACATTGCTATGCTGTGGCGTCACCGACACACCAGACTCACAGGTGCCAATCCATGTACTCATTTACATTCTCGCCACATTCAAATTCATTTGAAATACCAACTCTATACTCGTACCATACGACTCAAAATCTATAAACGGGAAATTAGAGGTAAATTCAGATAAAATGTGAACTAAAAACGATATACAACTTTATAACGACAGAAAGGCTTCTACAATTATGTTCGATGATTAATGAATGAGCAAATTGGGTGCTGAAGCTAACATTAATATTAATAACAATAGCGGTAGGTGATTCACTTCTAACAGCCTTCGAGGTGCACAATACTCGCCTACAGGACCGAAGTGTGCTACTAAACGGTAAAGTATCAATGAATAATCGACGTAACTCTCCGTTACTATTAATTAAGTAATGAATGTGAATGTTAAACATTTTAGACAGCTTTTATGACTTTATGTGTGTTAACTACTTCTTGAACGTAAAAAAATATGTGATTAAGATAGAGGTAACTTTCGCATAAAGAAACAATTTTTCCGTTTAAGATCTAAGTAACTAACTTTAAAAAATAAGTAAGTGTTCGTGTTCTAGTATCATAGGTAATTTTAGTACATTTAAAAGCTAACATAAACCGGATTTACATCCCCTCAATATTTCCCGCTATTTCGGCTTATCTCAATATTGTCGAGACACACCATTCGCGGAAATGGCACAGACCTTACGTAAATAGACATAAACATAATGTTCTGAACATAAATTATTCAACATAACATTACGGAATAGCACTCGGCCGCTGTGACTGCGATAGAGTAGGTAAATCAATTCCAAAAAGGTATTGCGACTTGACACTTATGCTCAGCTCCAGAAGCATAGGTACGACCAAAGTTAGCTTAGAATTATGATAGAACACCTCTAAATTTGATTGTAGTTCGTATTAAAACGTTAGATTTTGATTTGCGATATCCAATATATTATGTTTTTATATTACTTCCGTTTGGAGTAGAGTTTGCTTATTTACGATGTATCCGAAGTCCCGATTGTTGACGCCTAAGCAAGTGTTGATGAATTTCTAACGTACCTACAATCTAGATAGGTACTCGTAACATCGAAAAAATTGATTAGCGTATCGCGATTCGAACCTTGACCCAACGAAGTGAGAGGCCGATTTTCCAACCACTAAGCTATCCTTACTGTTTATAATATAATACTTACTTGCATTATATCAGCTTCTAATACTCGTGAGCACCAAACAAGTAGGCCAATATAATTCAAATTTTACGACACAATGTCCCTTAGATAAATCTTGTTTAAATTAATAAATTACCGGCTATTATTATTTGTTTATGCAACGAGGTGGCAATATATCACGAATACTATAAGCTCCAGAACTGCAGAGCGAATCAACGTACGTAGGTACTTGCGTACCGACAAATGTTATGATCTCAACTGGTCTAACCCCTGGATATTAGATTTATTGAACTAATTCATTGATGCTCATTACGTTACTTTAATAAGCTACACAGCATCTATCTTATTCTATCGATTAAGTACATGTAATCGATAGCAAAGGTCCTTTTTTAATAGGTAGTAACTCAGGAACTGCATTGCATCGAATAGAATAGCTTAACTCCTATAGTAATGCAGAAGTTATGATGGTCATCGATATTCGCTGGAGATCAACTTAAAATGGTTTCCGTTTTTACTATTCGGGCTTAAGCGGCGGCACCATCAGAGTTAGGAGCCTTAAAACGAATAAAGCTTTTGAGTTTGTGTTAAATTTTGAATAACAAAAGCTTAACAAAATTAAGTGCCTATTATATATCTTAGCAAAATACTTAAAACACTTTAACGGGACGTGTGATGTTAAATGACATCATAGTTTCTAAAACACAGGTGTGTGTTAAGTTTTTCTCTTCATATAGGTATGCGTAAGCTGACCAAGTTCTAACTGCTATATAAAGTCACATAAAGACGGTTTCGATCTGTTTATGACCTAAGATTGCTTACACATTATCGATAGTGCAGACATATACCCGTACGTTATTTTTTATTTCATTTACCAGCTGATAGACAAGCAGATGAACTACCACGGGTTCACGGTTGCCGAGGGACATCGATAACACCAAAGAACCAATGTAAAACGACTTTCTAAGGCTCTTGTAAGGATTTCTTTAACAAATGTAATATTGTACGTAGGAAGCTTATTCTACTCTTATTAGGTTTACCACGGTGATATTGCAAATGTTTTACAAGCTTAAGTCAGTTAATAGAACATATTCTGAGTAATCGCTGTGTAGTCAATGTGTACAAGTAGTGAAGCTTAAGGCTGTCGCTGACTAGCGCCATGGCATGGCAAGGAAAGCTCAAAAAATTTTTGTAACCGAAAGATACCAGGTCACCCTTTTGCATGGTCAAATTCTTTTTTGTAGCTGGATTAAAGAAGTTTGATTGCTAAGGGTGTTAAGATGAAGTAGGTACCTAAACATATTTCCTTTAGAAAAATATTTTTCCTCGTCATGGCTCTAGTCAGCGGCGGCCCTTACCGTGATCTGTCCGGGACACGATTGATGTGAGGTAGATTGCATCATTGCTGACGTCACTTACGAAGCATGCCAATGGATATTCGAGTCGGTTGTACGATTGCGAATAGAAATTTAAATGTGCCCTTCAATATTGCCAATTGACTTAAACGCCCATTCTTTACGATTAAATGAGTTTTGACTTTAACAAAATTTGATCCGCTTTAGTTTTTTTCGTTATTTTAAACTACGATACGAGTATAACTTAATTGTGATTCTGTAGTGAGATCTACTCTGGATAAAATTACTCTGTCCTACAAGTATTGTATCTTATCTCTCAAATAACATATAATGAAAGTAATGATTGAACTGCGATACACTAAACATGAACTTAGCAATTGAGCCCTAAATGCCTGCCAATATTGATACAACAATTAATCACAAATACCATTGTTATGTAGGTAATTAATAGCCGACATAATGACGGTGTACGCTTTGTGTGATTTATAGGAATGATTTGGGCGAAACCTTCATGAGAAGGTTGGCCATTGGCTCATTGTAAGTGATTATGAAATAAACAGATCGTAATGCGGCTATGCACAGTGCACAGGTGAATACGTGATTATCATGAGCGTAGTCTTATCTAAAGGTATACGAAAAGTATCCATAATTCAAAAATAGAAAATACAAGAATCGGAAAATATTTAACTAAACACATTTTTTGATCATCTAATAAATTAAATGCTATTTATGGTTAGATATTAGGGCAGACTATGTCGTAATAGAATAAGTTATGCAGGTGTTGTTGTAGCAAATGAAAAATACTGTAACATTATTCAAAATCGTACCATTCTCGGTGCGGTTGCGAAGCCACGAAGATATTTTATTGGGTGCGTTGCTGAATAAAGTTCGTTAGCTGCACTTTACGTTGCAAATTCGCAATGTTCAGTCCCTTATCTCACTCGCAGCAACTCGTAATTAAGAACGTGTTCACGACAATAACCCATTAATTGTTTCGAAATGATTTGTGCGAGCTAGTAGGCAACCATTGTCACCTTTAGGCGTATACTTCATTACAAATGGCGGGTCAGACGGAACTGGTTAAGTAAACTCACAGTTTCAAGCAGGTCTTCACCATGAAAGAAATCTTGGAATTGTGTGATAGTACTAAACACAATATTAAAGGACAAATCTAGTCAATATCTGCGTATCAAAGATCTATGTGTTTAGCTTAGATTTTGAATACCTAATAAAAAACATACTACATACTTAAAGCATTATAATCGACGCGTTACTAATGATTATTATTTATAATGTACGCGTGTTAGTTTTAAAGTTAATTCTATGAAAAATTAAATCTGTCCGACCGGAAACGCAGGCTTCTAATTTGTGTAGGCTTGTAACGGAATGAATAGAGTGCAATACTAATTGTTTGAATACCTCAAGAGGCAGTTAAGTGCACTCATAGGCTTTCTAATACTTGTCACATTGTTTAGGAATGGTCGAATTGGTTATTGAATTAAGTACCTTAAGAAGTTAAGATCACTTCGTATCTATGAGTACAACCTACAATGCTGAAGTGTTTGATTGAGTAAGACGATTCTTAACTTTTTGAAATCCTATCGCATATCTGTGGGTCTTAGGAAATCAGTAATGATTCTTTCTAATAAGAAATTTGTATTTAAAACGTTTAATTTAATCTGATTTAGATATAAGCGTATGTCTAAATTAGATACAGCAGTTTACAAAAAAATAATTTCCTTTCGTAATAAATGTGCCGTTACCGAAATAAACACATAATAAAGACCACCCAAATACATGTCTCTTATCACTATAACTACTGCCCTCATAAATACGTGTCGTTTATTTGAAGAAATAAACTAACAATTTCATTACAAAACAAAGGTATGGATTTCCTATGAACGAAAGCGCGTGGGCTGCTATCCTACATCAACTTATGATTTCATACTTCAAGTCAAAGTTAACTTAACCTTTAACGTCATAAAATACATTTTCATCTAATATAATGATACAGGAGACAGCCACGCGAAAATCACCTTTAGCTCACTAATATGTAATTCCATTTTCCTGTGAATAGTGTTAAGGGAAATTATTAACAGTATCATGGTAGGAACAGGTGGCAACGCTTAGTGGGTTTTGCTTAGTGTAATTGCTCACTACTGCTAGTGTCACGATAGCAGAAGCGACATCCATGAATTATGGAACTTCGGAGCCAACTCGTGATTTCCCTTGTATGATTCTCAGCTAAAAATAGACGTAATGATTTTCTAATGTAAGCTCTACATCTTAAAGTTAGAGTCGAAATTGCGGAACCATTTTGTGTATAAGTTTAGAATCGTAGGACATGAATGAAGCTCCACGTGGGAATCCGTGGGATGTTCTATTGTATTCCACCTTTATAACTTAAACGTAAAATATTAAAAGTTAACTTTCTTTTCGCTCTTCATAAATCTTAAGCATCTTTTGCGATGAAAGTTCAACTTGTTTTTGTTAACTTGTCTACGGTGCAATTTTACACGTCTTATCCTATGTAAATTAAGGGTTGAAAGATGGACTTTAATTCCAAAAGTCTCGGGTTCCACTCTACCTAAGTAACACATGTATTTTGATTATTGAATGGACACAAAGTGTGCCTTGATATATTTAATAGGTAGTATCCTTTAACCCTTGAAACAGTGTGATAACAAAATAAATAAGGTCGCGCACTAACATTTTATCGAGTCACAATTTAGTGGTGTATAAACTTAAAGCTTTATGGACGCGTAAAATCAGCATTACCGAAGATGTACCGCGTGACTGATTTTCTACTTTAACCCTTTAAGGTCAAACAATGATTAGAGTCTGTAAATAAATTACCTGCGCAAATTAACATTTGTTTTATTTTTCGAACTGTTAATTATTATGCTAAGATAGGAAAAATAGAAACTAGACCTCCCAAATCAGAGTGTACCTCTGATTTGGGAGGTCTAGTTTCAATTTTGCAAGATTGCTTTGCGAAAAATTTCCCGCTCGTAAAAAATGTGCCCGATCAAGCATCAAGGTTTGTTGTTCTCCGTGAACTCATACTTCAAAGATGTACATTCACTTCGCTTCAAATTTATGACGAGCTCCTGCATTGTATGACTTCAGTTCCTCGTTGTATGACTTGACTTCTAGTTGAGTAATTTTCAGTGCTGGCTCTGTGAGTAGGCAGCGGATACTCCCACAAGTTCCGTACACTGGCCCTTCCGGTTGTTATTTCTACACGAGAATATATCCTTTATTCCCAATAACATTTTTAATTACGTCTCACCTTATTTATAAATAAGACGTTTACCTGTGCAGGGCCTCGACTATGTTTGTATCGCACCCTGTCTACAAATATAATAATGATCTTTCTTTTTGCTTCTTAGAATTATTGCATTTAATTTTGTTCCAATAAATACTTATTTGACGTTTCATTTAGTTTCTATCAAGTTACCTTTTAAGTAGAGCCTTAAACAGTGTAAGCTAAACAAATAGGTATAGTCATCGCAATGAAACTCATAAAATTGTACAATTAAACTGTAATTAGTAAAGGAAAGTCAATAAAATAATATTTGTTCTCAGTCGGACAGTTGAAAGTTAGAAAGGAGACT
>DWOF01000479.1:0-10002 GCA_018250795.1 Clito sp. Burns02 | reverse complement strand
AGATATAATGGAAAATGTGAAAAAAACGGGGAAAATTATCTTTCACGCGGACGAAGTCGCTGGCGTTTGCTAGTCTTTAATAAGCATAAAGAAGCAAAAAACGACCTATATTGTTGTAGATTATGTACGTGCGTTTGTTACTGAAGACCTAAAACAGCTGGAGGCTTTAATAAAAAATTCTCGTGTATGTGTAAGTTCTAATCATTAACGTTTATCGTATGCAGTATGTACAAATACCAGCATATTTCCTTCAATAAGTTGTTAGTATACAAATTTCGCAGTACATCCCTAAGGAGGGCGGGAGTAAAGGCGCTTACGCAAAGCACTTTAGCGATTGGTCGCGCGCGTAACACTCACTTCCCTCTAAACAGGCCGTTGACCTGAGTTGCACAGACGAAATACAAGCCATTTGTGTTTAATAATTTAAGCCCAGTGCATTACCCTTTATTGAAAACATTTAGTTCAATTAAACACATTTTCTTCACGTCCACATGATGTGACAACCGTCTTTATTATAAGTACAATGAATACGTACTCAACCGTTTTATTTATTTTTAAGGTAAGTAGGACCACAACTAAGGCTTGGAGCATACTTCACCACAATGTCCCAAGGCAGATTCATGGAAAAACAGGGTAGTGGCACTAGTATCGGACATTTTCAGAGATTACCTACACTGTTTCTTTTTTTTTATCAATCAATCAAAACTTTAAGCTTGCTTTGTTAACAGAACTTTTGATTGAAAATTTGGAAAGTTTGAAAAAAATTACGCAATACCTTGTCCATAAATGAACGAGTAGGTAATATGATAAACAAGGTGACGAAAGAGCAAACAATGACATGTTATCTCATTGATAATGACTTACATAATATTAGTTTAGTTAAAGTTATGGTTATCCCGTAATTTCAATAGTATTTTAAAGACATTGTGTTGTTTACATGTTTATATTTAGATTTATTGAATAAAAATCCTAAGTGAAGTATTAGACTTAAAACTTACTTAATTTTATTAGAAACATAAGTGTTTATTTTTATTATGAAAGGTGAATACCCCCATAGTAGCTGAACAAACATTACGAGTATATCAATGGGGACAGCTTACATAATAACAAATCGCACGACTTAAGGCTAAGCGTAACTTGAGATCTGTTTCGGGTTGCATCGCAATCCTGGGAAGACATTACATTTCGACACGGCGCGCCACCGCGATCGAAGCTTCCACGTAAGACACGTGAAGCCACCCAGCTGTACTACATAAACCTCGTGGACAGATATCATATGATATTGAACACCTTGTAAACAATATTGCATTCTGCGCGTCGGTAGCCGAATGGATAGGGGACGGACTTAGTTCTGAATTCTCAGGTTCAACTCCTCCATATTAGCTTACTAGCTATCGCCTGCGACTTTGTCTGCGTGGAAATATAGCCTAAAGCCTTCCTCGATAAATGGTCTATTCAACACAAAAATAATTTTTCAATTCGAACCAGTAGTTGCTGAGATTAGCGCGTTCAAACAAACAAGCTGTTGAGCTTTATAATATTAGTATAGATTTAACACAAGTATGTAGCTTAAAAGATAATTCAATAAATTCTGCATTTCTATCTGCATAAACCTTTACCAGATTGGACCAGCGTGGCTCAGTTGAGAGACGTAAAAAGGGAACGTAATTAGCGCTTAGAGTTCGAACTAATCACTAGGGCCAAGGCAGCCAGACACGTCTTATCTTTTACGCAAATAATAAAATAGCACTCGTATTTATTTTTAACAACATAATAATAGGTAATTAATGTAACTTTATTTCAGACATGTATAATCGTACATCCATAACTGTAGAGTACTTCGAATGACATTTTTACTGAAATAAAACAAGTTTAAAATAGATAGGGCATAAGATTGTAGGGCCCGCGGTTATCGACAAGTTATCGTGTCAGAGGTAGTGCAAAATGTGTCACCTACTTTTGCACATTGAAGGTCATTGATTATTTTTTCTGATCAATTTTATAAATTATCAAACTTAATACAACATGACTCTTGTGTCACGGACATCTGATAATCTGTATGTCCGTGACATGAATAAAAATTTAGCAAATTAATTCTTCAACCTTATGTTAAATAGTAATACATTTGATATAGTATATTCGATTTAATATTATTACAGCACTACTTTGCGAATCGTTGATTTATCAACAAAAATTGATCTATAGCTCCTATTAAATTACTTCTGAGCCTTTGTAAAAATTAAAACACGTGACAATAGCATGTGGGTATGTTTAAATTAATTAGTTTTATAGCAATTTAATTAACTACTAAATGTAAAATTAGTGTTTTCGAACATTTAAACTGTAAAACATAACAGCTTTAACAATATATTCCTACCTAATAATTTTGGCTAATCTGTGATCAAACATTTGTACCTGCCAAGAACTTTTAATTGTTTTAGCGTTCACACGAAAGCTCTACACAATTACCAGTTCAAACTTTTGATTAATTCTACACAGTTTGCCAACTTTCCGTAAATTCGTTATGCATAGGCACTATTACGGTATACCCACGGGCACGTGTAGAGAACCATGTAACAGTAGTAAAATGTAGGTACACTGAATATTTTTAAGTACCTTAACCACCTTTAAAACTACCGTTGTTAAAAAAAAAGTTATATTAGGCATGTGAAGTCCGCTGATTCTAGTTGGTCAGCAAACTATGGCTTAAACCTCTTCCATCTAAGAAGAGACCTAAGTCCAAAGGGACAAAAAGACGTCAAAAGACAAAATCAGCATAATAAGCGCTTAGAAACAAGAAAAACGATATTATTTAAAAGTGATGTGTCATAAAAATTGTGAGAAATTAAGAAATTTCCCAGTTCAGGTGCCTATGCGTAAGTATGCGTTAAAATTATTTAACTGTAAGCAGTTCGGTAATCGTACATTGTAATAATTCTACATCGTAGTCAAAACGTGACTCTCAGCCTAGTTTTAAGATTAGTTGACTTTAGAAAAAACTGCACCATGAACAAAATTATGGAAAATGCTTAGGTTTTGTGGGAGTTAAATGATTCCATAATAGAGTAAGTTGGGGTCTTTGGATTTCCTCTATTTTTTTTTCTATTTTTTTATTATTAGTTTGTTAGATAAGTATTTCGTAGGTAACAGACGTAGCAATAACATTCGACTAGCACCTTAGATTGTCAAATTTAGACCTCAAGCTATTCTTTATTATAATTGATATTTTCGCTATATGCATTTAAAGTTTTGTGCAACGATAACATTTTCAACTTCCGCAAATAATTTATCATCTGAATCCATATATCATTAGTCATTATCATAATGTACCTTGTGAACGGCGCTTTAAGTAATTTTTGATTAATGATCTTACTAAGTATTAAATGGAGTTAAAGTTTCACAATCACATATTCAAGCTACACTATTATCCGTTTGTATTCGGCGATTGTTGGCGGTACTTAAGATTTTAAGTTATTGTGCTTGCGACATGATTGCCATAATATTATCTATTGATTATAATTAATTGACTGTATAATTCAATTATTCAAATCTGTCCATTGAACTTCGTGCTCCTAGTTTTTATATAAACAATTTTGTTTTGACAATTTTCATAAAACGTAATTTGTAGAAAAAAGTTTCATCAGCATTCTCGCTATCGTGGATAAAGAAGAAAAATTGTTGGCGGAAAATGTGCGTTTCTATTTTCCGTTTCTGCAAGTTGGAACATTTACGGCCGACAAATATAAGAATAGTGCTAAAACTTGGTTGTTTGTCATCCCACCCCTGTTTACTCTGGTACCGGCAGGTTTGTTTTGACTTCTCGCACTCGACGCACCGGCGCCGAACAAACAAGTGATGATGAATCGTTTTTCGCAATCGAGATCACGTACGTACGTAGGTATTTTGTCAATAAGTGGAACACTCACGAGTTTTAACTAATTTCACATTTTTATGTCAATTAGGCTTTTTTCGGGACACTTGTATAAGTAATACAACCGGCATCCTCTAAGCAATTATGACATGACTCATTTATTTAAAATATCTAGAGACAAATTAAGTCGAGGTTAAATACCAAGGCTGATAAATATTTATATTAATGACAGCCTATCTTAACAATATGGAAGGTTAAAATAAGAATAGATTGATAAAACAAATCGGTTATCATTTTTGAAGATATAAAAAAAAAGTTGCAAAAACTATACATTTCCTACGTAGGTACTACCTCCCAATAAAATATTATTTTTTGCAAATTATATACACATAATTTAAGTATGTCATGGCATAACCCTAATGAGGTTACACAAATATTACCCCTGCACATCTGTTCATTGACGTATACAAAATTTTACAATACACATACACAATACAACATCTATTTGCATGTACTCGTAAAACACAATAGGCAAGTGTTTATAAAAATCCTATTACTATATTCAATAAAATTAAATTACAATTGTTTATATTGAAAAGGATTAAATTTCAGATGCTTTATTCAGAAAAAATTAATAGGTCATTACACTAAAAATTTTCCGTATGGATAGAAAATATCCATTCGGAAAATTTTCTCACAGTATCGTTTATTTAATAAGAAAATATTATATAACTCAACGGATGAATATTCTTGCGCACGGTAAAGAAAAACTCCGTAAGGAGCTATCATAGTCATCAGTCGTAGCAACGCTTCTACGAAGTCGTATAACTTCAACAGGACTATTCCTACCTAATCAATACCGACATAATATCCTGAAGTTTTCTTTTATGAAAAACAGCCAATTAGTTTTTTAATTTCTCTGTAAGTAAATGTAAGTTTTATACAAAAACAGCACAGCGAAATATCGGTCATTGACTACAGTCGATCCTTTTTGCTGAATAGAACGTAATTTAATCAGGAGTTCCATGAACCCACTAATTGCGTATTAGATACCTGAGCTTCGATGACATTGGTGATGCCCCTCTTCTTTTGTATAAGGATTCTTTTCCTTGTGAAGTGCATTCAAGTTTTGGAAACAGTAGTGGATTTATTCCATAAGAAGGAGTAAGCTTGGTCTAATAAATAAATCACAGTACGGAAGTACAAACATTGAAATAATATTTTTATCCGAGTCTTATATTCTTAGTAAACAATGCTAAGAATACATATCTAGTTATTTCCAGCAAAAAACCTCATGCATAATAGATACGAGTGGGTAAATAGCGATAGTGTCATTTACACATAATATTTAATTGTGTACGGGTAAACTCGGAGTAGGTACATTCGCAATAATACCGAGTCACAATACGCTCATGTATTTGAGTGCGATCAGCGATAAATTTAGTGAGAGATATTTAAGTGTCGCTTAGAGGTCGGCCTGCGTAGAACTTCGCCCAAGGCTCTCAGGCGCGAGTCGTCGACCTGCCGTCACCTTGCTTCGCGCCAACTTACGCAATTCGTTAATCTTATCATCTGCATGCACACCCGCGCGACCTCGATAGACCCCTCTCACCCCTCGCCGAATTTGACGCCAACTCGTGAATCGAGCTCAATGGCTACAAACGAATCTATCTACAACAGTGCAGTGAGGTCATCATTCAAAGTGGCCACCTTCGCGCCACTGCTGTACCATGATATTCGTAATTTTGCTTCACTATATTATCTTACGTAAACGCGTTAATTACGCAAAGTTCAAATAGTATATTTTTTTGTCAAGTTTGGAGAGCAAACTGAAACTAAGAGTGGTCTACGGCAGTAGCGCTACGCGCGTCGTAGCAAGCGGCGTCGGACGGAAAAGCCGCGGAGAGAGGAGCGCCGGTGGGACGAACCTGCGCTCGCGCCACCCCGCGCGTATTTATTCGCAAGGCCACGCCAGCGGCGCGCCAGTGCGCAGACGTCGGTCGCACGCGATATACGATTATAGCGTCCACGGCACCGCACAATCGCGATTTACACTCCGCGCTTTATTGTTATGTTAGGTTCACTTTCAAAAAACAAGTTTTTTCAGTAATAAAAAAATATAAACATGATAACGATACTGACGAACTCTAAGTTGTTGTGGGGACTATGGCAAGTTGTAAGCTATTGTACTTCTCGTACTACGCTGCCTCTGATCCTGGTGGCGAGCGCAGCATTTTTGGCCACTCGGCTGATTTCCCTGATGCGTGACATCCGCAAACTTCCTCCGGGACCCTGGGGTCCACCGGTCGTGGGCTACCTCCCGTTCATCGGTGTTCGTCACAAGACTTTCCTGGAGTTGGCTCGAAGCTATGGTGCTCTCTTTTCGGCAAGACTCGGCAATCAACTAACAGTGGTGCTTAGCGACTACAAGCTCATAAGAGAAGCCTTCAGACGCGAAGAATTTACCGGTCGACCCAGTACTCCACTCATGCATACTCTGGATGGTCTAGGTAAGTGTCGTTTTATTTTAATCTGATGACCAAATCTTAATTTTTTTTAATCGTCATGAGATAATGAAGTAGATAATATGTGAATAAATTATGTTAATATAACTGTAAGCTTTGCCGACTCAATATATAAAAAAAAATGTCGTGTTTAATTTAAAAAGTGATTTAGAATATCTTTAAGAGTTATTGGTAGATATCAGTGCCGGTATGTAGTAGACCGGTAATGTGCACATGCGTACGGGGCGGCCCGAGAGACCGCGGACCTCCCGCGGGTGGTTGGCGCCGCCCACATGCGTGCTCGTAGATCCTAGCTGACCGCCTCTTTCAATGCAGGTATCATCAATAGCGAGGGCCGCCTTTGGAAAAGCCAACGCCGGTTCCTTCATGAAAAGCTCAGAGAGTTCGGAATGACCTACATGGGCAACGGCAAGAAAATCATGGAGGGAAGAATTAAGGTTAGTAAAGTAAAAAGTGTGAAAAAAATTGAATACGCGTTTAAAAAAAAAGAACAAAAGTGTTAATTTAAAATTTATCTTCTCCAGAACGAAGTTTACGAGTTGATGGCAAACTTGCATAGATCGGACGGCGCGCCAATTGATGCCAACCCGCTACTCGCTTTGGGTGTATCTAATGTGATCTGCGGAATAACCATGTCAGTGCGCTTCAGTCATGGTGATGCTCGATTTACACGGCTCAATAATCTCATCGAGGAGGGCATGAGACTGTTTGGCGAAATCCACTACGGAGAATACATTCCACTTTATAATGTAAATATTTAAACTTCATATTTTGATATTGAAATCCGACAAAAAACGTGTTGTGTGCAAAATTAACAAAAAAAATGTTTTTAGTACCTTCCTGGCAAAGCTCAAGCTCAAGAAAAAGTAGCGAAGAATCGTGAAGAAATGTTTGCGTTCTATCAAACCCTTATCGATGAACACCGCGACACCCTTGATCTTGACAACGCCAGGGACCTTATTGACGTTTACCTCATCGAGATCGAAAAAGCAAAGATCGAAGGCAGAGCTGGGGAACTGTTTGAAGGAAGAGATCACGGTAAGTGTAAAATCAAATAAATACTGATAAAAAGTGTTAAGACCGACAGTAGGAAAGCAGTGATATTTAAAAGAGAAAACAGCAAATAAATAATTAATTGAACTAATTAATAAATTGAACGATACAATAATAATTATTTCTAGGTAAACGATAAAATAGTTATTGAACGTCTCTGTTATTTTCTTTTCAGAACTTCAACTGAAACAAATCCTAGGAGACCTGTTCTCCGCTGGCATGGAAACTATAAAATCTTCCCTTTTGTGGATGATCGTTTTCATGTTACGGAATCCTGATGTGAAAAGGAGAGTTCAAGAAGAACTTGATACTGTAGTGGGTCGCGAGCGCTTGCCAACTATCGAAGATATGCCAAGTCTCCCTTACACTGAAACCACCATTCTGGAAACTTTACGCATGTCAAGCATCGTTCCTCTGGCCACGACTCATTCTCCAACAAAGTAAGTTTAACAAACTTTTGTCCTTTTTTTACTACTAGCTTCCGTCAGCACTTCACGTGAACTTTATATCTTAGGTTATTGACCTTTTACCAGGATACAATTATAACTTCATTAATGTCAGTTCAAAAATTAAAGTACCCTATTCGTTTGTGTTCCTATATGAAAAGTTTCAGAATTTTGATACGAGTTAGTTTTGTAAATTATTGGATGGTGACATTTTATATTTATCATCTACTTTCTTGTTATCAGGGACGTCCACCTCAACGGCTACAGAATTCCTGCCGGGTCTCAAGTCGTTCCTCTCATCAACTGTGTTCATATGGACCCAAACCTGTGGGACGAGCCCAACAAGTTCAATCCGAGTAGATTCATCGATGACAGTGGCAAGATCCGACGACCGGAATTCTTCATGCCTTTCGGCGTCGGTCGGCGCATGTGTCTGGGGGACGTGTTGGCACGGATGGAGATGTTCATGTTCTTCGCGAGCATGATGCATCAGTTCGACGTGCAGATGGAGGCAGGTGCGGCGGCGCCGTCGCTGGAGGGCACGGTGGGGGCGACGATCGCCCCGCAAGCGTTCCGCGTCAAGTTCGTGTCCCGCGAGCCGGCGGTGTCGCCCCCGGCCGCGCCCGCGCCCGACCACCTGCACCTGCGACACGTCGGCGCCCACTAGCCGTGCCGTGCCCTTCGCATTGCCACTAACACACCCACCAGTATTCAATGATCACTCGTTTTAGAGCGTATCGATGACAATTTAAATTAAGTTTTATTATATAAGTGACGGCATCGCAGCAGCGATGGTCGAGGCTGTGCATAAAGTGTTCAATTTTTAGTAAACAGAACTTATTATTTAAGATGTAAGTACTGAAAATTCCCATCGTTGAGACGCAGTGTAGACTGTGGTTGAGATTATGAATTGTTAATTGTGTGATTACAGTATTATGCGTAGGTTTACGATCTTTGAGATTGTTACAGATCGCATGCATGGTAAGAAATAGGTAGTTTTATCGATATGTTTCGATCATCGACATCGTAAGCTCTAGTTTCCTATACCAAAATAATATAATTCTAGATCATTATTTATTAAAAGGTATCACTTGAGAGTGTTGTCTGTTGAGTGTGATCTCACGTTTATTGCGTTATGTTTGAATATTATTGATATTACATTGTGGTTTGCTTGTGTTCATGTCTACATAATCTAGTTTATATAGTTTGTAATGATTGTACCTATCATGTGTATACATCTATTAACATTCCATGGTAGCGTAGGAACCAGCAGCTAGTCTAAGAGTGACAACTATTGTCGCTATAGTATTTATGTATTGTTACTACAAAGACAATAAAAATAAATTATGTAAAATTCATGAAAATTCGTTGCAACCAAGTTGCTCTACTGGACTTTCAGTAAAATTATTGTTTTAGATTACAACTCACCGTCTTTGGTATATTACCATTATTTACTCTAGAGCTTTGTGAATATTGCGTAGTGTTTTAAAGTTAAATATGTAGTGTTAAAATAAATGATGAACAATTTATATGAACGTTTTATTCTCATTTCATATCTACCCGATATAATCTCATGCTCCATATCTCGCCATCTTTATGGACCTTTACTTAATGTCAACGTAAAGTCGACTATAGGTATTCATCTCAAGCATAAAGTATATTATTTTACTCCTTAGATACTTTTCCTCTATAAAAGTAAGTGGGTTTTGTAAAAATGCTTAAAAAAAAACTCTGTCGATACAATAAAATGTAATATAATCATTCATAAATCTATTCTATAAAACTACTATCGTATAATACTTAATTATAGGAACAATATCTATTGAACGGGTTCACAGATGTAGAGAACATCTGGTGGGGCCAGTGTAATGCCGCTGATACCTAGCATTTCTTCCTCAGTAGGTTCTTCACTTGCTAAACGTATCCGAATACGCCTAAACAATCCTGCAGCAACACTAGATGACACCATTCGAGCGAGCTCATCTCCCGGACACATACGTTTACCTAAAAAAAATATAAACATTATGCACAATCTATACTAATATTATAAAGAGGAAAGATTTGTTTGTTTGTTTGTTTGATTGGAATAGGCTCCGAAACTACTGGA
>DWOF01000478.1:0-10009 GCA_018250795.1 Clito sp. Burns02 | reverse complement strand
AAAAGCTAACAAACATAAAACATACAATACGAGTATATGCGTGATACGATCGAATAATAAAGTAAAGTACTCGTACATAAGTAAATATAATAAGGTTCAGTTGCACGGAAGTGACGACGCGGTGCCTCTGCAACCAAATTCGGGACTTTCTCTAAGAGCAGACGCGGTGTCGCTTAAAGTTTCGCATTCAAGTTCCTTAAAGTAACTCGCGAGAAGGTGAGTTTTCACAGTCTGCGACTGCAAGCAAATACTTGCATAATGAAACGGGCTTTCAATCTAACCTCTCCCCAATCGAGTAATTACTTTTCGAATATTGTAGCCGCCGACGGCGGCCAACTTTGAACTTGACCATTGATCAGACTGGACAGTAAATAAAGAACTGCAATAGACACAGTCCTGCCGAAACAACTTTACGTACGTTAAGTATGTTTCGTATGAATTACTTTATAATGAAATTTCTACTTTAAATACATACGAGTATGTATACTTTGTTCATATGACAGATTAATTAAAGTAATATTTTTGAAGGTGGAAAATAAAAATGTGACATAGGATTGCGTGCATAATATCGTTGTGTCCATCGGGAGATTAAACTAACACGAAAGGGTTCTACGTAGTATAATATAGACGTAGTATCCACGCCAGGTCTGGGTTTTGATTTATAAGTCTGTGTTATGAATAATAAATCTATTCATGGAACGAGCTACTTAATAATATTTATTCAATTGAAGAATCATTAAAACTGCGTTCTTACCTAGTACAAACTATATGGACTCTATTAAGTTAAACAAACGGATGTGCGCAGCTTTCTGGATAGGTTCTATTGTAGGTAGTGGCGGCGTAGGTAGGCGACGTGACTGTTTATATCTATTAAAGTATCATTATATTACATTGAATAGCCAAGTTAATAAAGCTATCAAACTAGAGAGGAAACTCATCACACGGGTTCACTGGTGTGTGAACGTCATATAAGTCGGATGTAGCCTAACTAGTAATTAGCAATTAGTATTAGTAACTAAGTTCGTCTGTATTATTAACGTGTTCGTGGATCGTTCATTCACGTGGCCGCCCTTTGACTGCGGCGTGCATCTCTACGTCTCGTTTGAGCTCACTTACTGGTACCTACTTGATCAACGAAATCGTTTACAATTCGACATATCACACTCATTAAAGAATTAAAGTTTATCTTGGAGGTTGACTGCTCTATTATCTTACCACCCAGCTTATATGCTTATGTGAGTCCCATTAACATAGTCTCGGCACTAGGATAACATATTCTTACTCCTAACAATAAATTGTAACACCAAAGTTCCCTAAGTTGCGAAATCTTTTATCTAGGACAACGGAGGCTGTATTGTATATGTCAGGGGAAGAGATAACTTTGATTACACGACAACGGAATAAACTCCGCAAGAGCCGCAAATTGGACTGACATCACCAGCACGGCTCATCATATGCAGGAGCTAGTTTTAATAGTTGTGGTTTCATCTTCGGTCGCAGGTTCTTCTGCATGTGCAAAGTTTTGAGGAAAGTTTGAGTTTTGAGATTTTGACATTGAGTAATACCCTAGATAGTAATATACATGCTCACGTTGTCGCAAGGAAAACGACTAGAGATAAGGACCAACATAACAATAGGGTTTTACTAAATTTGCTAAATAATCGAGACCGACTTCTTAAGGCTCTCCGAAGCTCAGAAGCATGCCTGAAATTCGATTTAGGCAATATTCCACTCCTACTTCCTATTTCCTTTGTATAGTGGCTAAGTAGATATGCTACTCAACCGAAACATCTTGCACTGATAGCACTTACAATCAATAGGAGCATGTCAAAGGAAGTACCGGCTGTCCTGCATTTAGCATCCCCATAATCGAAATAGGGCACAAATGTGGACACAGACACAAGTACCTACACAATGCGTCTGTCACATTTCTGATTTGGTCGTCTGACATACCAACCAATCAATTCACACTAATGTTAGTTAGTAGCAGTTTCGTCATGTATGGGGTCTACTTATCATAGATCGAATTGCATCTCTGTGATTATACTCACATGGCTAAGCAAAGCATTGGTCGCATATTAGATAGGCATAGAGCGTTAATCTTAACCTGACAGATACGAAGCAATCAGTGTTAATAATAGTTCCATCAGCTTTATTAGTGAATTCACTTGTCCTGTATCAGGACAGCTTACACTCGCTCTTGCAGGGTTGCAATTTACAAAAGTATCTAAAACAATTTTACTAACATACGACATTAATCGCTCAACAATTGTTTGTCTTACCTACCGAAGAGTGGTGTCGGTCTTCGGTAGCCCAAGAAAAAAAGGGCAATATTTTGCTAATAATTTGTTAGCGTATAAAGAAAGACCTTTGAAATGAAATGAAATGAAATCCTATTACAAGAAATATAGAAGAGAGTAGCGACAAGATTCATTAGTTAGTATCTTTTAAAGCATGGTAATTTGCTAGCAATGCTCTAAAAGGAAACCATACAAATATCTAATTAGGAGATGAAAGGAAGGAATATGAATTGCAATAACATTGCGAAAAGTTGATTAGTTCTTGACTGAGAGCCCACGTTACGTCTGAGCTCACTTTAATAAAAAATGATACACTGTAGCAATATTAAATTTCATTTATCCTTAAAAGAGAATAATTCATGTGACAGACCATTTCTATAGCATTCGATCTAGTGCTTTGATAAGCATGGATTTTGAGGACACCAACCTCTGGTTATGAGTGGTAGCCCTATTGTGGACCAATCAAACATCGAGGCGCGCGGTCATTAAGTCTTATTGACGCGCACTGGAGCAATGGAACTATCAATGATGCGTTAAGGAGCGGCTTTCGTAAATTGATACTCGCATCATCTCGCTCTCGGTACATAATGCTTTACAGAAATTGTCTTTGTTCTAAGTGCATCCTTTTACTGTGTTCACAATGAGGTGTCTGACAATGTCTCATTTCCACTAAAGGAGGATCATAACCAGAACGCGAGGACAAAAGCTTCGCAGCTCGTAAATTTTTCCATACATTGCAGTAGGTACTGTTCAACAAGTTTGGACCAAAAAGAGCCTGTCAAGTTATCGCTTATATCGTCATATATGTATATAGACAAATACAATTCAACAGTTGAGTATAAAGAATCGATAAATATTTTCCAACTTTAGACATAAGAAGTCATAACGTATTGATTACTTGGCCCACCATACCTTCACGTCACATGCGATATTAAAGGTATAATTAAAGGGGGTGAAACGCCAGTACTTGCTATAGAAAGTTCCAATACTTTCAATAAAATAGGTTTAGTTGGAACGACATTTTGTTTGAGACACGTGACACAAGTCGTGTGAGGCCTGCCATCAATTCATAATTCATTCACTTGGTGGCACAATTATAGCCGCGTCAAATAGCATAATTGTCACTATCTAGAAGTCCTAGAAGCAGCAATAATAGCGCTCTATAATAACCTCTTTAATAATGGATGGTGGAAAAAAAGAATACTTAATTTCGATTATGTATCTACCTACTTGAAAACGGAAACATGTTTTTTAATAAATAACTAGATGACGCAACTATCACAGGATGTTTGCAAAATAAACAATTACCGCATTGAACACGTAACGTGAAGCCATACCTAAATTTTTAAACTGACGCGCAACGTTACGTACACATAAAATGTTTCGAGTCTCCTAGGCCATAATAAAATAAAGCTCCAGCTATAATAAAGTAAATGAAGAATGGAGCAAATGAAGATACCTGCAGGCATATTTGATTTTCAGCAACGGTCTGTCAATTAGTTTCTAGCAGACAATGCAATTAGGATCTCGTTTCATATATCGGCTGTTCGAAACAAGAGAAAAATCATAGCTGCATTTCACCGGAATCAAATCATGTCATGGCGGAAAAAATAGACACACTAAGCTGCCGGCAATGTAATGGAAAAAAGCGAACAGCATACTTCGCGGCGAATTTCGTTTTCATGATGTGTTAAAATGTTTGTTGAAAATTTTCAAGCCGTGTCTGTATGCACTATACGATACAGAGTGTAATATGTAAGGGCGTGGTTTTAAAGGGAAAAAGGCTTAGTAACTATCACTCACCGTCCATTTTCTGGTCCCACATTGCCGTCGTTGAATGAGGTGCTGGCCGAAACATCCCTATCAGGGATCAGCCCGCTCTCCATGCCTAGGGGCGCGATGCATTGTGCTGCAACAAAATATTATCACTTAAGTGGCGAAAGAAAAAAAAATTATAGGTCTCATGATGATAGTGCATGAGCCCCTTTATAATATCGCACAGAAAAACTTTTATTTCCATAATGTACCTATGTATGTAAATTTTAAAGAAATCGAGATTGCATATTTAGACCTCTTCACTTAAATGTAGAACAAAACATAATTTATTTCCAAAACATTTATAACTACAAAAGCATAGAGTTAAAAGCTTGATGTTTTATTTTAAAGCCAAGGAATTTTCCGCTGAGCTATGATGGTAACCTTTGTTCGTCTACGGATTTTATCGTTATGGAATATTTCGCATAGAAATACCGAGCATAACTTTTCCAATAGCTCCTGTATCAGGATGTTTGAGCTAACGTATTTTGCTCCAAAATATTATAATGAAATGCCGATCAAGCTTCACAAATTTTTGTCTCAACATTAGTATGAAATTGTTACTTGATATAATAGCGATGAGATTTAAAGTTAAACATTTTCGATCCTCATGTGTTTTAAATAAATAACAACGCAGAGGAAAGCGTAATTTGTTCAACTAGTCTATAGGAACGTACGGAGCGATGATTTTTACTTGGAATCTAATTATTAAAAACAAAAATGTTTATTATCTGATCGTATTAAAATCAAAAGTTTCGACTGAAACTATAAGGGTTCGAAAACAGGACAAAATGTTTCGAGCCAAAATAGGAAGTACCTTCTCCTCTCCTTTGCCTCGTCATAGCATTATTGTACCCCTCAGCTATCGTAAATTTACTTCAAAATTTCCTTTGAAGAAGAAAATGTGTTGGGAAAAAGACATTTTCCAATACTATAAATTTACTATTAAAGAAGAACATTGAATTCCATTTCTTTACATTCCGAGTATTTATTAATCATAACTTCGCATGCAGTATTCAATTAATCATTTCTCATATGAACCTGTTACTTACTGATTACATCCAAAAGTTACTTATTACTGCCCGTGGCTGAGCCGGCTTAAATTAAAAATGGAATATATATTATGTTCAATCATTTCGACAACTGCCGCCTGTAATGTTTAAATATTCTGTTACAACTCGGCAACTCGGTTTTATTATCATTCGTAATTTGACTACAAAGTGGATTCCGTTACAATCTTTACGTTAAAAAATATTAGATAAGACACTAGGTGTTATAACTCAAACGTACCTACATAAAAATAAACTTCATAGCCTTTTACACACTGCAGTTTTACCTATAGGTAAGCAAAGCGATGCATTTCATGTCATGACTGTTCACAGAACAATGGGCTGTAGCACTATTACTGAATGAAAAGTAATCAACCTTACCTAGCCGTATAATCCAATTGTATATTGTATCCGTAGTAATTTTATTCGGAACACGCCTAGAGCAATATTCGTGAATTCGTCATCGTGATTGTCGGTGTATCAGAAACAAGTTATTGTCATGCAAAGCAAACCGGCGCCATATCAAATTTGACAGTTGATAAGATCAACGGAGATTTGAGATGCACGACAAAACGAGTTCAAGAATAGCATTAGAAAGCATTAGAATCGATGTATCGCAAATATTAGGTTTAAGGCATTTTTATTAGGTGCAGCTTAGTTTAACTCCAGAAAAAATTTACAATTAGATACTGTCCATTGACGTGTATGTTTGATATGCAGACTCTGTCAAATTATACTGCACTATCTTTTAAATTTCTTATTCCATTCTCTCTTTTAAAAGATTCTTTACTTTGTCTGTCTATCTACGAGTATGTCCGTTTGACACGACCCGTTCTCCAGGAAGGAATCGACACGTCCAAATGAAAAAATACTTTTAAAGGTTCATGTCGGCGCGTCTTTATAAACATTTCATTTGTAAAATGGATTAAAATAGTCCCTATCAAAAAATAAATAACACTTGGGTGGACTCATGCGAATTTCTCATCGGGCTTGTACTACACCCTATTATAATTTCCGTGGGGTCGCTCTTTAGTCAATCTATCAAATGATATCGCGTGCGTCGAGGAATGCGAGCCAACAAACCAACATTACACTCTGTTGCAATATTTTATAACTCCTAATTCCAAAGCACGATACCCCGTTTTGTCGACTGTCAAAAATACAAGTTTATTGCTTTAACGCCAACAAAATTGTACTCACCCTTTTCCTTTATCCGTTAAATATATTAGTGGGTTTATCCACTCATAGTTAAATATGTATATTCAATATCTGCGGTATTATTTTATTCATAGGCATGCGAACCACAGTAGTTAAGAATTTTACGAGTAAAAGAAACACGACTGTAAAGAGTTTGTGACTTTTCCTTTAATACTCAAAGCAACTTTTAAGCATTTCGGTAACTTGTGCGTGTGATTGACGCAAATACAAATAAATGTAGGCATGTCATTAATTACCCATAAAATATCGCACAAGTACTCGTATGTATCATAAATTTATAACGTTACGAGAATCGTGTTTACCGCAGAGAGTAGCATAATGTTTCGTCGTATCACAATTTATTGATGTTTAAATGTTAATGGCACATGATAGAGTATGCAACTGCCGTGTTTAATCACTGCATTCACATATAAAGCACGGTACATTGCGTCGCTTAATTAGCTGCCGGCATTACTGCATGTGATAACTTCTGTGTCGCCGCTCGGAATGTAAAGAGAGCTTCTGAGAAATAATATTAAGGGCTACGTACAATTTAGCGTTGTACCTATTCCTTGGCGTTTATAAAAAATATGTATAACATAGCATAGCGTTTCACCTGCCACAAACTCTCACCAATGCCATGGGTCGACTGGCAGAGAATGTCACCTGGCAATAAGGCCTTCCATTGTAACACACAATAAAGTTTAGAAAAAATTAAAAGCGTAGTCATGAACTAATAAGGTTAATGTTATATTTGGTTAGTACTAGCGCTCAGCGTTTAATCTTTTAGTTAGTGTTGAGCATATAAAGCGAGTAACGTTTTGCAAGAGCGTGTTAGGAGTATGCTCTAGGCCTCCCTTGGCTGTTATGTTTCCCTAACCAACCGACAATGTATTTAATGGTCGGTTCAGTAGTTTCTGCTACAGAAACATACACATATTACTTACATTTCAATGTAACACAAAGCAAGCACAGCAAAACAAACTATAAAACTGGATCAGGCGGTGAAATTACTCATAATTAGACCATTGCGATAGCATACGAGTACCGAACAAACACTACGTCACTTTAAGTGCACACTGATGTAGTGTTTTTACGATTATGTACAAGTTTTTATGATTACGAGTTTTTGCTGAAACTCGTACCGATCGAGTTATAATTTGTCAACAATCAATACGAATATTGAAAGAGACAAAATAAATTTATATATCATCGATCACTTCGAGAAGCTCTGGACAATTCAATAACTTACTTACTTAATATTCATTGAATGACTGCGCTTACTAATATATGGTAGCGAAGCCAGATTGATATCAATGAAAAGTCGCATAGCCAATGAATGTTATGTAAACCTGAACTATGCACACGTGGCGTAGCAGCCTGGAACAATGGCATTTAAAGCATGGAGTTTAAAACGGCGAGCATAACTGGAATAGTTTCCGTTAATATTTGCTTTAACAAAAGATCCGAGTACTGTTGTATTGGAATCTTTAAACGAACTGAATATCACTGTGTAGTCCTTATAGTGCAGAAGACAAACGCTTATAGGTCAAATGCAAATACACGCTTGTTGCGTGTCTCGTTATTTAAGCAGTGGCCTCTTGTTGCTCAGCTCACGATAACAAATTGAAAATGTCCTAAAGGTAGTTTTGAATATTAATAAACGCGGATAAATGATTCTGCTTAATGCTTTACCATTTACTCTATCCAGCGGTTAACAAAGTGAATAATAAAAAGTTAATAACTACATCTGTCGATCTTGTTAGATAATTAGTATCACCATAACAGATTGTAGTGGAGACGGTTCTCTAAACGAAATTGTTCCTTAAAGGAATTACAGGAAATTGACAGAGCAACGAACAAATCATTTATTTATATCGAAGGAAAACTTTGAGCAGCGTCGGACTTGTGCGTGCTTATGCTCTTGCGTGACATGTAGTCATCTAATGAATAATAAACAGCACAGTGGCGACTACTCATTCATAGCTATCCACAGAAGGCTATATTCTTTTTACATAAAACGATTGAATGCCATTCAATTGCCCACAATATTGGTTTCAGTCCGTATAAATGTCATCGAGTCTCGATCGGTACCCACGACATGTAGGTATTGTAGGTATAGGTGGAATACAATAAAACTTCAAGCTGTAATATGCGTCGGGGACAAACATTAATCAGTTTTTCTTTCATAGCGGAAAACACTTCGCGTGATATCGTTAAAACTATTATTTTAATTACTTTCATTGTATGTACGAAGGGTCGTTACCTGTTCGTCGGACGGTTTATTTTACAGGTATATACAGTTTTACAAACGTGGCTGCCTATCGACCGACTTGTATTTCTGACGGCGATAACGGTTCGTCCGGTACCTCGGTAATGACTTTCGAAACTATTCAATACACAGATGTACCTACAAATATAGAGGTCATAATTACTTGCTCACTGGAAGATCAATAAAAGCGGCCACGCTCACCAGGCACATGCATAATGAACGAAGTCGGTAATCAAGCTTTAGGCGATTTCGATCAGGAACTCATTTGACGGGGAGTAGTTTTTTACTTGTTCTTGAAATCGATACCAGACGAATAATAAAGTGGTACGAGATGTGACGAGTTCGCCGTGTGGATTAGATAATGTATTTAGCCGGAGTTTCCGAGCACGGCACCGTGCTACTAGATGGTATTAATATTAATTTAGCAGTAGCGTGTTCCTCGTCTGATGTCGCGTGCTTACTTTGTATGAATCGTTCGTCTTGTGATCGGTAGGAACAGAGCTTGAGACGCGGCCGCGGCTTCCGTTTTCATTCTTTAAAATCATCGGCCATGACGTGATTTGCCATTGTCGCCGGCACCGGTCGTTACTACGTGAACTGTTTGAAAACATCGTTGTAAACCGATGTTGTAAAAGTTTTTACTATCAGCTATTGGGTCAATTTTAATTTATAGCGAAGTTAAGTATGTTTTTGCAAATGAAAATCTTTTGAGTTTCTACAAAAAGCCTTTTAATGCCTTTTTGCCGTCACTAACAAAATTTAATAATAAAAAAACAAAGTAGGTACTTTCCCTGACATTTAACAATTAAGGTTTCAAAGCATTTCAAAAGAAAAGTTTGATAGAAGGGTACAATTACAACACGTTTTCGTAGACTTTTAAATGTCAACGGTAAATACTTAAGGCTATAAATAATCACGTTAATATGGAAATCACAGAGAAACGTGGAACTTGGCTAAGTGGAACTTTTCTCAGGACGCAGAAGTCATACAAATAAGGCGACCTGTAGAATAATTAAGATTGCGTTCCGAAAAGCATGAACGCTTGCGAATTCCCAGAGAATGTATAACTTTATCGAGTATCGTCGTCCGAAGAGAGAGCGGAGAAGTTTCTAATTAAAAATTAAGGGCATCAATGAACAATTATGGACTATAAAGGCTTTCACACTTAGCTCTGATAGATAGGTATGTGGAATGCAAGGCCGTTGTAACAGGCGCTAAGCGGCGAGAACGGTGGTTCTGGGAACATTTTATATACAGGTTTCGCCGCTCAATTTGCATTGCATATACTTTCAACTACTTCTGCTGCCTTATCGATGTTTCGCTAAATCGCTTTCCAACCCCCTACTGACTAGCTGATAATCTAGTCAATAAAGAGA
>DWOF01000477.1:0-10018 GCA_018250795.1 Clito sp. Burns02 | reverse complement strand
AACCAGTAGTTCCTGAGATTAGCGCGTTCAAACAAACAAACAAACTCTTCAGCTTTATAATATTAGTATAGATGTGTTTTTAATCAACCATTCCATGCAGAAATGAACATATTGACAGTAGATATGTAAACAATGACTTAACTTTATGATGATAATAAGTATATCATAATCATGTAAGCTGGAATTAAAACATGACATGATGTTTACTTAATTGAGCTACTATTTATAGATCTTGTTTTTTATTTTGTTATAAGTATAACAACAATATTGGTAACCTGCAATATTGGATTAAAGATTGGTCTGGCCATTTCACTAACAATATAAGGAAGTATGTGAATTAATGGTTTTTACTTATAATCCTTAGTTCATTGTGGTTTCAACAATTAAATACTAAGAATTTTTAATAGCCATTATTTTCTAGACTTCAGGTTTTAAAACCCAGAAACATAATAACCCATTTTTACCCCGAATCTTGCGACAATGAGAACACCATAGTTATTAACGCTTTAATTGAATCAGATTAAAGACCACTTCCTATTTCTAAGAGAAATAGGAAGTGGTCCTAATAGCAGAAGCGCAGGTTTGTTAAAATCGTTACACTTGGTTGATTATGGTAGCATTTCGCCCACACTTTAAATTTCTTAGTAGTCGTAGTCCAGCGAGAATGCGTCCGGTGGAAGCTTATTTCACGACGTAATCGTAGTTATAATGAATACTACCCTATCAAAACACTACAACGCCTTGTATTACAAGCATTACAGAGAACCTCGGGTCTCTACTCACAATGTAGGGAGGGTTAGACTACTCCAAAACTACTCTATTACGGTGCTAAATAAAAAAAATATATTTTTTATTACAGCGGGCGAGAGCAGTAAGTCGTATATGTGCCTTGACTCGCCGCACAATTGCTTAGAGACGCCCCAGCGTGCGATTGAAAATTCTGTAGACGAGGGGCATGGCTCCTCGCTCAACTTGTATTTGGAAGAGAGTCTGCCGCCCTCCCCGCCGCCGCCGCCGCAAAGTAACATGGTGCTAAGGAAACGAATACATCGCATCAAACAGGGAATGAAAAAGTGAGACTATAAACGCATAACTATCGTCGCTATCATCTCTCAATTATGAATCTCGCTTATTGACTTGTTATCGTGTTGATTTCGAGATGAAAATTTATCGTAGTAACATCATTATTGTAAACGAGATTAGACTAGTTATATATTTCTTTTTATTAAACACACAGTTTTATAATTAAAGTGTTAAATATTTCCAGGTACAATGATCAGCTGTCGGCGCTACGTAGCGACCTACGCAGTTGCAAGCGTAAGACCGCTCTGCAACAGAAACAGATAGCTGAGCAACAGAAGCAGATTGCCGAACAACAGAAACAGACCCTGGAGTACGCCAACCGTTTGGATGATTACGACAAGAAGAATGAGGAGACCAGTCGCAAGTTCCAGACTTTGTTGCAGGTCCAATTTGTTTATATTACTCGACCTAACATTATCTTTCATCTAGGATTGAAACTAAAGGTCTCTCAAAAATGCCTAGTTATTTACAGAGAAATATTATAAACGTATTGTATTGTGTAGGAGCTGAACAAGTGCAAGACTGAGCTGCAGTACTGGCGGTCGCGGTCGCCGGCCGTGCCGCCGCTGTGCGCCGAGTGCGGCGCCGCGCTGCGTCTCTCGCCCGCTGGGCCCCTCGCGCAGGTAACGTGCATACATTTTCCCAAGTAGTTATAAACAGTGACACAGAAAAAGATTGGAGGCCACTGAAGAGCAGGACGGTACGGTGGTTTGATATTTGTGAATTGTTTGGTTTCCAGTGGGCCGCCGGCGGTAGCGGCGACGCGTGCGAGACGGAGACGCCGAGCGGCAGCAAGGAGGGCGCGCCGCGCGTCGAGCCGCGCACCGAGCAGCGCCCTGAACACCGCGAACATCGGTCGGAAGCCAGCAGCGGTGAAGAGAGCTCGTCCCCCGCCACCCGCCGCCGCGCCTCGGCCGACGCCGCAGCCGCACCCGCCACTCCCGAGCGCAAGAAGCGCCGGCTCACTCGTCCGCGCAAGCTTTGAATACACAACACATCCGCTCGCTGTCGATCCTCCGTGCCCATTGACGACGTCACCACCACTGATACCAGCTCCTCTGCGCAGCGCCGGCTCCATCGATGACGTCAAACTTAAGATGTGAAACCAGCCCTGTGCGAATCACCATGCCTATTGCTGACGTTACGATTAGACGAGATAAGAGCTCTCGTGGGCACCATTGCGTCTATGGATGATGCTACAAGTACAGAGATCCTGCTCAAATCACCGCGGCCATTGATGACGACATGACCAAAGACAAGAGGTGTTACTACGAGCTCTTGCTCATATCGCCGCGCACATCGCTGACATCGCGATCAGAAATGTTTGTCAGTTTGGTCTACTTGCGACCAAAACTCTCCTGAAGTTATGAGCTTTAATATTTGCGATGTTGGATGCCTCGGTCTTTGAGCTAAATTTGAGGTTCACAAGCACAAAAATACATGGAAGACAATAAAATCGGTAAGCCTAATATAAATCTTTTCAACACCATAAATATTCTTCGACTCGATGAGTTTTAAACCATTGGTTATATTTCCTCAATTAAATATTGGTTAATCCATATGACCTTTAGACATGGATGCAGGAATTGTCCAAAAAATATTAAAGTTGGGTGAAATAAGCAGTATACAGTTCTAAGAATTACACAGGTCGGATCCCAAGAGAAACAATGCATTCAAATACTACCTCAGATAGAATCTTGTTCTGTTTTGAGGCTTGGTGTGGAAGTCCATAGCAGTCGCCAATAATATCATGTTTTGCCGGTCTACTAGGATAAAAAACACAAAAACCTCATATCTTTTGTACTATAATAATTCTGGGGTACATCTGCGCTTGTCCTCAAAAATTCTGTGCAGAAATTGATCAGGGCAGTATTTATATACCAAATGGATAGATAAATTTCTATAAAGTGTTTTAAGTTATACAAGAAGCCCTTTAATGTCAGTCGTTGAGGACATTGAGGGAAATAAATGATATAGGAGGAAGGTTGGTATTGCTTTTATCTTATCTCATTGTTCAGGGAAGATGCAATATAACCAGAAAATATACTAAACTCATTTCTTATACTGTTGTATACCAAATGTAGCACAATACTTGATTCGCCCTTAGATAGTCATGACTTTACTAAACATACTGTTTACATCAAGGTGCATTGTACATATATATATGAAAAATTCGATGTTTACATTCTTAAATTAGTAATAAAACTTCAAGACAAGTAGTCGGATATAAAAATAAAAACACAAAAATATCTTATATATTAATTACCACATAATTTACTTATTAAGCATGCGACCTTTCGGTGTGTTCTTTATTTTTCTCAATGTATATTTTTATTTTGTTCAGGAGACTCGATTGTTTTATGCTTTGCTAATCTAATAGTATTGGTTCTGGTTATATCATGTTAAATGTAATTTTACATCTATTAAAACATATAACAGATTTGTTAATTGGTGCAGTAATTTTTGTATTGTAATTTATTATTTCCTAATTATATATTTTTTTTGTAATTTAATAATTATGATCAGATTCTTTACTTTGTGTATATCTACGAAATATGCCGATAATTATGTGTATGTATGTGTAATTCAAATCTGAACCAGACAAAATGATACAACTGGAACAAACCTGATATAGCTGGAACCTGAAAGTTCTCTCCTGAAGTTTCGAATAGAAATATGTTTAGTTTATTTATGCTAAGTTTTACAGCCCTAATTAATTATTATTTCCTAGGTAAGTTTTGAAATATTGTGAATAGAGGTGAGGGTTAGAATGTTGTTTATTTGTAAATATTCTAAAAGAAAATCTCTCGTGTAATGTACAAATGAATATATTTATGATTATATAATGTACAACCGTGTAAAATTAATATTTTGTGACATGATGTATAATTAGTGATCGTAGTTGCTTCATAAAGCTATTTTCCATACATTATGTGTTTAAGAAATGTGCTCACAGGGCTTCACACAATTCTTGCATCATGTCACAGTACCTTCGAACACATATCAAACAAATTGTTCATCGAATCCATCACCTTGTAGGTTACCAGACAGTAAATTATACTTGTATTCGATATTAGATACGCACAATTACAACATTATCGTAATATTACTGTAATTTTTTATAATTTCTTTTTAATTCACCTATAATTTCTACCGTAGCAGCATGAATACTCGTTTAATAGAAAATTACGTCGTGTTTCAATCAACAGATTTATCGAGAATAACTTGATTTATTATTCATTAGTCGGAGTGAGCGTAGGGATTTGATTTGTACTAAAATATTTTGTACTCGTACATATTTCATGAGCGCGTATCAGTATAATTGTTTGTGTGCTAACAAACACGTCACGCTCTTATGAAATACATCTATAATTCAATATACTGTTACACTTTGCCCATGTAAACATATGTCAATATACTCATCTTAGGGTCTGCATTACCAACATAATGAGTCTTTCCTCTATCAAACACAATAGTGTTAAATTGTTCTTCTAAAGCCTACATAGTAGTCTTTTAAAAAGGTGTAAGTGCAAGATTTGTTATTAATTACTTGGACAATAAGAATCATTAGTTACCATGGTGTCTGCCTTATAGCTTTGATGAGAGAATGTATTTACTTTTGCCCTTGCGAATTAAATACAATGAAATCTAAATCTTACTGAAAAATACAGTTTTTCAAAGTGTTCTGCCAATAGAGGCAGAGCGAAGAACTCTTTATAATTTCACTGTGTCCTATATTTTTGTATATAGTAATTTTGTACATAATATGTATGCTGTGTGTAGAATTGTAGATTGTTTCACATTGTTAGAGTTCTAAGGTGAGATATCATTATAAAATAAAGCACATGGATTTTTAATAAATCAATCCTTACAAAAGATAACATAAGTAATAAAAAATTCCCTTGAAGTGAAAGTAAAGATTGATATAAAATTGAATAACAATTAAAATGTTGGGTATTCACTATACCTACCTATTCGCTTGTGGTGCAATTGTGTAATATATGAATGTAAATTGAAAAACTAAAGCTTGTTGCGTCATTGTCTTCACCTTGAATTTATAAAGTATGTATTGAAAATGTGTAGAATTTCTTTCTTAGCTTTTAGCATGGTAGTGTCTACAAGATACTTGATGTGCGTTATTATAATACATTTATTTCGTGTATCGATGGCTCAATGTGTTAATGTACACTATAAATTGTTTATCAGATTGTAATTATTGAGCCATGATCTTATTTAAGATGTTGTATCTGGTCTCTAGCTTCAAAAGTTTTGAATGATCAGAGAGTTATTTCACTGTGGTCAGCTAAGTGCATTTCAAAAAATAGAAACAGTGATTTTTATAGTCATTGTTTCAGATTTGTCGTGACGGTATTTAAGTAACAAGTTTATGTTCATTTCGGAATCCTTTGTTTGTTTATATGGGAATAACGATATTTTGTTTTTCTGACTAAAGGTGAAGCTTACAAATGAGTTCAATATTTTTTTAGCCAATACTTGTGTTGTGTACATATTTATAGAATAGGTATGGTATAATTTTTAGTGTAACCTATCTTGGGTTGATTAGACAATTTATTCATTTCACATGTACAAACTATTTTCTTGTTATGTGATAGGCTTAATTCGGATCAATAAGTATGCGATACTTTGTTCTATTGATTTTTCGTAATTAAGATTGTGCATGCCAATTGCGTCTAACTTTTACTCAAAGACTGTAGTTTGACTTCAATGTATCGTATACTTGCTAGCATCTATTAATCCGAATTAGCCTATATTTTCCGATTTTATGTACCATTATGGTTTAGTAATTGTAAAATACCATCATTCGTTTCGAATAATTGTATAATGTATAATTTATAAATATAAAACGATGCATTGTAGAGTCTAATAATACCTTCGATGTTAGTTACGAGTATATTTAATATTAGGGAACTGTCATTGTTTCATAAAAAAAAGTTGTGCCTAAATCAATTTAGTACTTAATTACAGCTGCACCCTAAATTCGATTCGATTTAAATGCAATAAACATTGTAAAACTTTTTCAATAGTGCAATATGTGAATTTTATCCATTGAATGGTGTTTACTTTGGCGAATTCTTAATGTTTTTTATTTTATTATAACGAGTAGGGCTGTAATGTAAATTATAAGTTTGGATATTTGAATTATTTTTACCAATTGAAGTGCATTAAAAGCATAATGGGAATTATTGTGGGTGTGTACAATCAGCAAGACTGTCAATTGCTGTAGATATATATCCTTTTATGATAGTTATATGATATAGTATTTTTATTAGACAAAAATACAATAAATGTGTGAAGTCCATTATTGTCTTTTATTTATTTAAGTGCTGCTTACACTAAATTGACACACTATATACTATACATCCTAATTCCTAACCTTTACAATAGTAAGAATAACACACAATTTTATATTCTCTCTCTATACAAAGAGAACTTGGGACTCTTCTAGTTAAGGGTGGTATAGTTCTAACTTCGTCCTTCTAGTATAGGCTTTATCTAGGCAAGCGTGTTTCATAGTAGGTGGCATCTCGCTTTCCTTCAGGTAAAATAGCAGTCAAACACAGGCCTATGATAAACGAGATATAAAGAAAGCGCGGCAAGTCTGTAGCATAGACATGCTACTCGTAAATTTGTGAAAGAAAAATGTAATGTCAAGGCTTTTCAAATAAAGCCTTCATGGAAATACAAATTCAATTCTTCGTGGAAATTTAGCACTGCAAATGTGCATTTTATTCAACCATAATAAATTATGCAACTAATAAATACTACTTAGATAAGACAGTAATAACTGGTATAGATTGTAAGTAGAATATATGGGTGGTATTGTCTCGCAGTCCGGAAAACTTAGCACGAAAAGCAGCTGTCGTGCTTTCGACGGGCAGGGGAGTTATTATAAGCGAGGGAAATCGTACGAGTGCACAGTTGTGTTGCCTCCCAGTAGAGAACATTGTCGCTCGCCGCGCTAACAATACAAACATCGCAACGTTATGAACGCGACGTAAATAAAGGGACTTATTCGTATCCATAAATTGATTCATTCCGTACTTTCGTGTTTCTGTCCTGAAATTATTTCGGGCGTTACGGCAAGTGAAAGTGCTACAGATAATGAGGTTTTTCATATCAAGTTTCTTCGTTTACGCGCTTCTGCAAGGTATGTTATTTTTTACTGGCTTCAACCCTTTCATATACATAGACACAAACTTTACCTACCTCTTTATAATATACCTAAGTATAGGCTGGAAGGAAGCTCCTCAAATAGAAACGAGCCTTACAGGTGTGTATGTATACGAATAGGTACAGCACTGCAGTGCGGTTTTGGGCGGGAATTAAACACATGATTTAAACGGAACGGATTTAAATCATGTGTTTAATTAACGCTTCGGCTACCGTCTACAATATTGTTATGATCCAGAAAAAGTCCTAAATAGTGCAACATTAATTACTGAGTTTTAATTATTAACATTAGATACGTGGAATAAATCAACGTGACGTGACCGCAGGTACCTAGGTATCACAAAGTTACAAATAATTAAGTAGAGGTATTTATTTTGCAGTAGGTAGGTACCTACTACAATCAACAGATAACAATCTATGTGCTATTAGATGCACAACACTACTAGAACTTGCTGGCAGGTAATTTTTTTATAATAGGGTTACCTACTTATTTCTAAACCGGTATGTGAAGATAAATTAAGAGACAACAATCATCAAAGAAAGTATAAGTAAATAGTGTACATTTACTTACCTACATTTAATAATTTGTAAATAAAAAGGCTCATTACTTTTTTACAACATAGGTACCTAAAAAATCTTCTTATTACGACTTGACACTGAAAATAATTATTCGATAGTTTTTGCTTGAATCACGGTCGTACAGACGAACTCAACCAACCTATTGTATGAATCTGGACAGGTTTTATTATGAATTCTCATCCGAAAAGTGAACAGGATTACAAGACAGTAGTTTAAATTTTGAATTTCTATTCAACCGTGCTTTGTTAAACCCCAGGACAGTTATTTTCAATCCGTGAAAGTTTATTAATCCTTAAGTTCCATTATTTGGTGTTTATTGCTCGTAAGAAACATGTCTATGTCTACACAGCAACACACAGATAGAGACAAAAATTCTAAAAATATGTTGTCCCAATTTAGTTACATTTCATTCGTCCATTCGTTTTTTGATACTTAATTTAAAAATAGAACTATTTAATTTCAGTCGAACAAAAAAATTTCCAAAGAAGTGTAAAATTAACGCGGAAGCATTTGAAACAAGACAATGCGAGATTGTATACCTACAGTTCACGGTCAAAAAAATTTTGTGTACTGTACGTAGATTAAGAAAGGATCTGCCGTTCAAATCCGCAGTGACTTGATGTGAAAACTTATCGTACTTTTGAACGCAAGTGACCTGCAGCGGTTTTTCAATATCATAATACAATGAGAAAAAACCTGTAAAAAACGACGACTAAAAAAGGTCATAAAACAGTGAACTGGTCAGGCCGCACTAACAAAAAATAATATTTAAGAAAAGTGCGAGTGAGTCTCTCCAGGGTTCCGTACAGTTAAATTTTAACAAAAATTATAAACCTATTCAGTCTTTATATTCTATGGACTAAGTAAGACCTAGTTTATTGAGGCTTGTTCTTCTTTTCCCAAGTCTATGTTAAAGTAAAAATTAATACCGTCCATTTTAGATGAATTTGGTTAGATAATGTATGCTTATTGTATTTCATGTGACAAAGAAGTCACAATGCGGACATAATGTTACATATTAGTAAGATTTTTCCTTGAACAACTTTGCGCCTATTTTGATTATCATGATTTTGTGATCTGCTTGGCAACATACATGTATGTGGGTACAAAAAATTTACACGTTCGAGTTAATCAGAGGTATGGGTTTTTCGGAAGTTCACACGTAATTATACATTTAAGATCTCTAGTCCTCTATCTATGAATCTGATAGTTTATATGGGAAAATTGAATATACATACATGCTTAAAAATTAAATAACTAATTAAAATATTTTACAAACGTCACACACCTACGTTTAGATATAGATGTATGGAGCTAAAGTACCTAACTGCTTAAGGCTTAGTTTTTCATAAATGAATTTGGAAAGTAACGACTGGTAACGTAAAGTAACGACGCTTGCAGGAAGAAATATGAGCTTATTATCATAAATTATGTAATGAAGTTAATTAATTTATTTTCTCAATGTAAAGTCGGCATTCAGATACATCAAACGTGACTTGCACACATAGCAAATCTATTGGGACAAAATAAGGATAAATAAGTAGTAGTAGTTAATAACATAGGGTTCGCTACAATAAAAGATCTCAGAGGAAGGACGTATGTGAAAACCGTCAAATCGTAATTGGCAAGCATGGTGGAGTATGGCGTAATATTGACGATAATGATTGTAGTTATTAAATACTTTATAACTTAGTAATCGTAACAGTATCGTTATAGAAAATACTAAATACGAAATTCTAACAATTAAACTCCTTATCACGAACAGGAAATTATCCACTTCACTTTCACCCGACTGTCTAGGATCTAGATAGGTACTACGAGTAGATAACTTATATTATTCATACAGATAAGAATTGGATTAGTTGCTAATAAACGTCAATTATCAGTATTCAATCTTCTGGGAACGAGTTCAAAGTGGTATTTAATAGTTCCGTACTGCTTTACAGATTAGGGACTCTACAAGTAAGATAAAGATCCATTGATTTGATTGCAATTAAACTAAACCTTACCGAATTCTTGTGTGCTACTTATTAGCTCTATAATAACCAAATATTTATCCCAATAATACCTAGGTACTCGTACAATGTAATGTAGGGGAAGGAAGCCCAAAGCGGGTGTACCGCCTAAAGCAGGTAAGGGCTCGCATTCCGTCGTATGAAATATT
>DWOF01000476.1:0-10020 GCA_018250795.1 Clito sp. Burns02 | reverse complement strand
AATAGATCTCTTCTATAAAATTTATATAATTTATAAAAGCGGTAATGTTAGGTAAAACAACAATAAATAAATGCTTCTGGGGATCAAACGCAACAATATATCTCTTTGTAGATAAATTGACAGATAGTCACTCTGCTAAGATCAATCGTATAAATATCTTACGAGTATAAAGTATCTATTGGTGTCGCCAAAACTGAGAACTAGGCTGCATTCATCTACGAGTAAGCTACTGCGTATTGGTTCGTCATTCATTAACTATATTTTGGCTAAAAAGTCAACATTTGCAAAACCACTTTTACAAATTGTCATGACACTATAAGAATTAGTCAACGATGAATGGTGCCAGAATGTGGCTGCGCCGGCGGCGGTCGACTCGGCGATCGCTCTACATGAGCCTCTATGTTACCATTGCAACTTATCTATTTATCGCTAGAAGTTAACGTTATCGAGAATAAGAGAAGCGTTTGCGTAACGTCTAATCACTCAACTGTCATAGAATTCACTAAAGAAATTGAAAAATTATACGCACAGAGTGGTGAGAAAGTAGTGAAAGCGTTAACCATGCAAGATTGAACTATCGGTGCCTACAACTACGGCGTCGAGCGTCGCCGAGTCGGCGGCTGGCCTGCGCTCTATCACATAACGTAATTCGTCCGAATTCATTATTCGCTCCGGCCTACTTATTCCTACAAAATGATCACTATCGACAATAAATTATTTTTACCTACAATTAAAAACAAGGTACGAAGTTTAGTAGTGCATCGAATCCGTGACGTGTCGCGTGGCGAGCGCACGGCATAATTGACTGGACCGCTCGAAGGAACGCCCGCTTATCAATTCTATAAAAACATATGACGCTAAAGGCGTAACTTCGATTACAATATTTACATAAAGAAACGATTTGAAGCGCTACTGATCACCTCTACTTAGGAAACCGAGAAATCGTATGTTAAAAATTATCAGTAGATATGACTACTTAGGTATTATTAAAATTAAGAAAGCAACCGTGTGCTATTGGAATTGTGAGTCTCATTAGACGTGCGCCGCGCGGCTAGGCGCTGCTTCTATGGCCGTTACGGATGCCTAACATTATTTAGGTACTAAAGGTACCTTTTCGGGTATGGTAAAAATTGACCTTAACGCAATTTATATTTCTTGACTTGCCTACTTCAGTATTCAGTATCCAGTGTCCAAGTAATAAATGAACAAAAATGTATGCGATCCGTTTTTTATTAGATTTTCACTTTAATTAATTATACTCGGTTATGTACTTATTCTATGTTTAGTCGAATATACCTAGTTAGTAAATAAAATAAATAAATTATATCTACAATAACTTAACGAGAATGTTTTCTATTTTAGTAGATTAACTTCGGTATTTTACAAATGTGGCATCCGTAACGGGCGCGCGCCTTCACCGGCGGCTCTACACACTACCTATAAACCGTAATGCTCCCTGTCACTACACGCTCTTACAAAGGCGGCAACTTTGTTTCAAGCCTTTTATAAAATATAATAATATTGCTGACTCGTTTCTGCAGCACCGTTAACGCGCAACGACGCATCTATAACTCTTCTACGCCCAACGTTATTTATACATGTATTAACAACTTCATATATTCCGTTACAGCGCGGTCTTCGGGAACGGATGAGAGTCGGACGTTCGTCGTTCCACCGACGAACGTGCGCACCCGTCAACAATGTAGATCTATTTCGTACGCCAACAAAGCATAAAATAGTGATATCTTTACAATTCAGTCTAGTCTATATAATTATTTTCTCTTTAATGGCAAGGTATCTCTATAAAGATTCAATAGTTATCATTCTTCAATATATAACAGGTATATCTATACAAACGGAATACGTCGCGTATCCGCTCATCTCTCACAGCGTCAATGATATAAAATTTAACCTAAATTATAACACAGGAGAATTAAGTATAAGATCACAAAATGAGATTCAGCGGGCGGCGCGGCGGCGCGCCCGGCGAAGTCGCAGCTATAATAGTCGAGTCTACGCTACAACTAGCGAGAGGCGCGCGGGCCGCTCGCACTAAGGCTAGTATTGCTATCGGGGTCCGTCAGGTGGAGGCGCGGCGCGCGTGGCCGGCCGGGCCGCGGGCGGGTCAGGGCGCGATGCCCGCGTCCGACTTGTGGAAGGCGGCGGCCGAGGCCAGCGGCGGCGGCGGCGCCTGCGCCGAGCTGAAGTCGTGCTCGGACTTGGGGCGCGGCAGCGCGGCGGCCACGCCCAGCCCGGGCAGCGCCACGCCCGCCATGCGGCACGAGGCGGCCTGCAGCGGCTGCAGCGCCAGCCCCAGCGAGCGCTCCGACAGCCGCGCCACGCTGTCGTCCGACAGGCTCACGTGCTCCGCCTCGGCGGCGAGCGCGTTCACCACCGCGTTGATGGTGTTCCCCTCGGACGTGGTGTCGTCCTCGCGGTGCGCCACCAGGTTCGGGTTCTTGCCGATCTTGTTGAGCCGCTCGGCGGCCACGCTCTCCATCGTCCTTCGCATCAGGGGGTATTGGTCGAGTACGGCGTTGAAGTGGTCCACTGATAGAGAGAACAGGTTGCAGTAGGTTTCGGCGCGGACGGAGGCGACTCGCCGGGCGTTCGTCAGCAAGCAGATTTCGCCGAAATAGGAACCGTCGGAGAGGCTGGTGGCCACTTCGCCGTTGGCCATCACTATGTCGACGATACCCTCTTGTATGAAATACATTTTGTTTCCGATGGTTCCTTCTTTAATAATTATATCGCCTGTAACGTAAAAAAGTTACATATAAAATACACGTGGTGACAAAACTTTAATTTATTAAGATCCAATGCTAAGGTGCATATTTACCAGGTTGGAAGACTTCGTAGCGTAGCTTAGTAACGACGTCGGAGACGAAATTGGAGTCGGCATTCGCAAAGAAAGGCACGGAGGCGACGAGCGAGCGACAGTTGTAGTTGATGACGTCCTCGCGCAACTTCTCGCTCAGCTCGCCCAGAATCAACTCTTCGTCGAAGAATTTACCCTGGTACCGATGCTCGAAGTATTCTGTGATTCTCTGACGCATCTCGCGAGGCAACTTTCGGTAAGCCATATACTCTTCTACTTGTTTTACCTGGAAAGGTAGAGGAGGTAGTTAAGATTTGTAAATTCTTTGTATCGTCATTGTTAATTCAAACGCACACAGTAATTGGCAGATCGGTTCCAAGCGCACACACATTGGTTGCTAATAAATCTCAATCGTGCAAAGTATCCAGAGCCAGTTATCACAACTAATTGCCTGTTACAGTTCAAGCGACACCGTTTGTTCTTTATCAGTGAGACCTAGACCTACCTAAATGACAACAGGTTATTATGGTAGTGGTTAAAATTGAAATGAGAACTGTCATGAACACCCAACAATGATACGTGATTACACCATCGAATTGTAAGTAACCTATGACACCGAAATGATATGGTCAGGTGGATGAGCAATATGAGATTGAGATCGTGTCGACCTATACAACATTGAACAGCGAACGAACATTCTTTCTGTACTCACGTCTAGTCTCTGAAACAGGTAATTATGATTTTAATGATTAGTTGTTATTCGTATCACGTGATTGCATTATGATCCATGCGGCTACTGAGATGATGTCTACAGAGGTCTACACACTTACTCCCATGTGATTAAGTACTAACATACATCTCCGCTTTTTGTACTGTCATACAACATTCAGAATAGCTGTAAATTGAATCGGAAGTGTGAATTATCTCGTACGTACAAATAGGTGTTCATAACAGCTTACAAACTGGTTATCCAAAAACAGTTTAATTGTTTAGCGTAGGATGCAAACGGGCAGTGACGGAATTAGACCGATGATAAAATTAGGTACATGCTCCCGATTTTTGTCTTTATTTTAATAATCGGACTTATTTTTCTTATTTAATAGTTATGTACATTATATTGATCAGTCAACTAAATGTTTGCCAACGAATTGAATTCATTTTATTTACGCCCGAATCTTACCATATCTTTGCCTAATAGCATTTTAAAATTAGATTTTTTTTGGTGTTTTAAAAGTAGGTAACGATCTAATTTCAATATTTTTCCGGCACTGTAAATAAGAAGGTTTGTACCTTTTCTCGATATTGCCTGCGGGAAGAGTCAAGACTTTGGATGAGATTGGTGGCGTGGCCGAGGAAGAGCGCGTAGCAGGTGGCCCCCGAGATCATGGAGAGCATCGTCAGCCACATGTCGGTGAGCGACTGCGGCGGGAACCGTCCGTACCCGATGCACAGCATATGGGACATCGCCTTAAACAACGCCCACGAATACTGCTCTAGCCAGAAGGCTTCCTGGAAAGTTAACAAAATCATACTAAAATAATAGTCAAAAGAGCTTTGGTGTAAGTTAGAGAAGTTTATCGAGGTTTAGGTAGAATTTTAGAATACGAACCTGTAATTCGTTTATGGCAACCCACGAATTGGGCGGGAATCCCTGCAACATCGGTACGAGGAATTGCAGGCAACCTGACCAATGGCCGATCAATAACATCATGCAGATCAGGTTGAATATCCGCATGAACACCGAGGCCATGTTGAGGAACTGCGAACAGAAGGTAGCGATCAACACAGGACACAAGGAGGGCGCGGTTGCCTCTAAAGGAAGCCGTGCGGACTGCGCGCGACAAGGACGCTCGAGGTCAAGCATCGCGATGATCTCTACGAATGATTTCGTATTGAAGTGAGTATTTAAATATGAACGCGTGAGACGAGTCGTCGAGCGAGCATGCGTTGCGTGGGGCGAGGCGGGCGGCTCGCGCCGCCGCGGCCGCCGCACGGCCGCGCGAGCCGCCGCCCTCGCGCGTCCGCCGCGCGCCGCCCCCGGGACGAGGGTCGGAAACAGAAACGCCAACGAAAGAGAGAAAGCGAAGCGAGCGCAGCGGTGTAAAGGACGCCGGGCGGCGCCGGCAGCATGCTAAGCGGGCGAACGAGCACATGCGCGCCGGCTCGTGCCGACCCTGGTTACCTTGAAGATCAGATTGCTTTTGGTGTCACCCTTCTTTTTTGCAACGTCCGAGCTGAGACGCCCCCTCCGTTCGGTGCGCTTTTTTTGGAGATTCTGCAAGATCTAGAAAACAAGCGAGAAACACGAGATAGTAGGAAGAGAGCCAGGCGCGCCCGCCGAGAGCGCGGGCGGGATCGGCAGACGGAGGTCGTCGCGGGGTGTGCGGGGCGGGGCGGGGGCGCGTGCGGGCACACAGGATGCACTAACACCGACACGAGCGGGACGCGGGCTAGGCCCCTACGCTAGGCGCTAGGGATGCGCGGGCGTGTCGCATGCGGCACCTGCGAGGCGAGGTCGCGCGAGCCGCCGCCGTCCGCGTCGGCCGGCCCGTCGCGCGGCTGCGGACCGGGGCTCATCTGCACACAACACCGTCACTGCGACGTCGCCACCACCACCCTCCCCGTGCTCCACTTCTCAATCACTCTCACTCACTCCGCATCCTGCCCTCTCTATGGGTATCGTTATCCGTACGTCGACAAGCGACAAATATACTACGTGCCTATTCGTATATTTCGAGAAATCTTCTACATGTTTCAATTGTTTGCGTGTTCATACTATGTCTTGTAGGCTTCGTTGATATCATAAAATAAAAAAAAACATTTTCTTTATGTGCATCTCTTTTGGTCAAATCCGAACTACGATTACAACTCATATGTAATTTGTTTATTGCGATATTGATTTCATTTTTATTTTATTCTTGATATCAATATCGTTGTCAGTGCATTTCTTCTAAAGGCTTCCAAAAAGCGGCAACATAACTTGAACGATATTGCAAAACAAAACAAACTCCTGCGAGTGGGGACGGTTCGGGTCGGCGGACGCGAGGACCGCGACGCGGGCGCAGAGAAGGAGAGATTTAGAAGTCACGAGTGAGAGCGTGCTCAGGCAGAAATAAGCTTGCAGAGAAGCAGTAGAGAAGTGCAGAGCGGGACGTGGGGCTCATTCAGTGGGGGTGGGGACAATGGTATAATACAGGATTACAACAAAACTCCATTTAGATATCGTTAGGGATACTACGATCTATCACATTATAGGTTAACAAGTTTAGAGCGACAACATTTAGATATCAGATTAGTTATATACAGAGACAGTTTAAGAAGCCAATTGAAGAAGAAAGTTTCACTTCACATAATTTAAAAAACATCATTAATTAATTTTAACAATAAATCCAATGTTTATTAGAGCTATTTTAGTAGTGTGTTATCACCTTGTATTAGTTGATGTGAGCGTAATGTAGTTAGGGCAGTGTTAGTGGTTAGGTTAAGTTAGTAAATTTATATGGTGGTTAGAAGAGATGACGGCTTACATATACTTCCTCCCATTGTGACACGTATCGAACGAGCCTGGAAAGCCGGAGCAGTCGCACTAGTGACAACAGCTTCGCTAACCGCAATATCCTCAGCGCACGACCAGCGTGAAGAATTTGAAAACTCTCGCTAAAATCCTGTGAACATAACGAAACGTACTACTTTATAAACGACCCTACTACGTGATGCTCTAAGGAACTACCTCGAAACCAATAGAGCATCGAACGACGCCGATATATTTTATACAATCGAAGTGTATAAAACATGCATAAATGCTCATGTTGATAGTCAAATATTAGTCTAAAGAAAGTGCGGAAGCGTTATATTTGTACAAGTACATGTTATAGTTGGCTTACAAACAGAAGTAAGTCTATGTTCTCAAAACTTCTCTGTTAGTAAAAGTTTGTTGAGAAAGAGTTCATTTTCTCTTTAAATAATATCCTTATAGCCTATGAAGCTTTTTGCCAAGGCCTCTAAATAATCTGTATCATTATTGCTCTTAATCAAGTGTCTATTCAGATCATTGTTGTTTTATAAAGTAGAATATAAATATTACAATTTGGTCGTGTTGCATATTACATTATATATCAGCATAGAAAGTAAAACAAAAATTAAAGTTACAATACACTAATCTGCGTAAAGGAAGTAAAAAATAAAATAAAAAACATTAAGCGAAGGAACGTGTGTGACAAAAAAGAAAATATTAATTCATGCACTAATACATAAAGAGATATTCATGAAATATTAGAACAATTGTGAAAGATAAAACCAATCCTGTGATGGAAGTAGGAATGGATTTGCAAGAAGAAGTCTTAGCGAGAGTGCAATACGAAAATTTCGAGAAAAATGGTGCACAAAGTTGAAATGTGCTGAAGAGTCAGTCATTCCGATTCGGTATCCCATACGATTTGATTCATACATTGATCCTAAAATCCATTACTGATGATATAGAAAATGAAAATTTAGATTCATATGGGCTACGAATGTTATTCGTGCAGATAGTCGGAAAAAAATATGAAAAATACAATAATAATAAAAAAAAACAAAAATTTGAAGATGCATGAAAAGTGCTCCAATCAAACCTTAACACGGTTTCAAAGAAACCTTTAAATAACGACATTTTGAACCGAACACGATGGCGCGGAGAATGTTCACGTGGCAGTAGGATAAAATCACAATGAGAAAACGGAAAGGAAATCAAATATAATCAAATTTTGCTATAAAACAAATAAACACCCAAGCTGAAACAGAATATCAACAACATAAAAGACAGATTAAAACTAGTAATAGGAACACGGCCAAATTGCAACGTACGTTTACCTGATTGAAGATCAAGAATATATAATCTAGTGGTATACTAGAGATGAGGTCCAGGAAGAACCATGTCCTCAAATAGTGCTTCGCTATTAACTTGGGATCTAATATCACTTGTTCTGCGTTGTCTTGCTGCATTATTCCTGGAAATTAATACAAAAATTACTTAGCTTCGCTCTTATTTGTGTCACGTGTGTTATCAACCCCCTATTTCACTGCTGGATAAATATCTCTATTTTCCCACGATGTTTTCATTTACGGTAAAACAAGTAGTAATTAGTTTCTTATATGTTCTCGTACATGACTTAGAGAACTTGATGTTAGACGTCGGGAATTGAACGCGGACCTATAGGTAGTAGGTACTTCAAGGCTATCAGCCCGTAATAAAAAGTCACCAGAAAAAATGTCTCACCTGTCCTAAAATTAACAACAATATCTATAAGGAATATGGTGTCAGAAAGACAGTTGAAGGCTATCCATCGTGTGCTGAGGTCGTCGTTGAAGAAGGAAATGGCAACAGGCAGAATGATGAGGTTGGCCACCAGTAGCAGTAACATGCAGAGGTCCCAGTAGAACCTGTTAACAAAGAAAAAAAAGTTAGTATAGATAAGGGTATAAATGTAATTTTTCCTTAGTAAAGTAGCAAGTAAGTGCGCAAGGCACCTGAGGTTAAATGGTTACCTACTGCTAACCACATCCGTATCAACAAATTTTGTTAAGTCGCATTCATATTCCAGTAGCATCAAAGCTTCCAGTAGAGTATCTTCGGCAAATATCGTAGATCTTATAAGCCAAATAAATGATTGGATAAATGAAATAAAATGTATCGCAAAATAAGTTCCTTTTAAAAGCGTTTCGAAAAAGTGTTTAGATCACATCAAAATTACATTTTCAAGTCACTAGAAGAGCCTCATAAACTCAAGCAGTCTCCTGGATGGTATGCGGCCATTTCTAAAATGCCTTGCCCTCCCGCAATGTAGTATAAATGAGGTAAATGGCAGTAATTTCCCACAATAAGCCAGAAAAATCCCCAACAATAACTCCAGCCGTCAAGACGAAGTTGAAAAGCTTACGCAAAAGAACTTTTGTGTTAGAATTCCGTCGATCGTTCTCTTCTCAAGTGAGATTCGTTAGATTGATGAGGTCAGTGCGGCTCTCACTATTGAAATTCAACACTTTGTATTTCAACAGTTTGAACGGACATTTTTCAAGATCGAAAATGATTTCGTATTCATACCTAAGTATTTTGGTTTGGTATTTTTGAAAGGAAATAATATTGAACATAGATACACCTACTCATATCAGTATTGTGTTCCCGTTAGGAAGGATTCGGAATGCCCACTGATTACATTATTTTGTTAGTAATGTACCTAAGTACTGTCTGAGGATTGCAAAATTTAGGTAGCTTGTACCTAAGTGTATCTAATTTGCCCTATAGTTACTAGTACGTACGGCAGGTATTTTTATTCTATCCTTGCACGAAATACAATCACGTTCTTGTGTCGTAAATTTTGCAGGCTCCTTTATTGTACACGCTCTACCTTCACTTTACAATAGAATAGCCATTACCCTCTCCTATAAAGAATAAAGTACGTTCGTCTGTTCTTATACATTTTTGAAAAAGGTTACCTACTAGCAAGTAGCAAATCCATTTTGATATCCGAACAGGAGTCAATATGTTTTGGCGATTCTTTGTTTAGACTTTCAGTTTCAAAAGAAGCTTTGATATTTTTAACTTACGTTGTTATGGTTAATTTGCAGTCATAAAACTGTAATAAAAGTTGTTATAAACGTATCAGAGGAGGACTTCATAAATCTGAGTTATAGACGTTTAAGCGTTCTATATTCTTTAATAACTCCGAGATATCGGGTAAGTTTTACTGCCTCCGATTTATTGCTGTATCCGTTAAAAGTTATGAAACTGCTAGAGAGTAAATTGATTTAAAAATAAACAACGTTACTAGCGAAATATCAGCTTTTTTTTCTAATTTAAACTCACATACATACTCGTAGGTACGTTACGATTGCACGTAGGTACCTATCTGTAGTGCTTTTTGAACTAACTCGATTCGCACAAAAGTAATTTTTATAGCAAACACGAACCGTTGAGCTCGATATCAATCGAATAATCCGTCATTGTTTGATTAAAAACGATTGAATAAGTAAATAATAATAAAGATACGTGATAAAATTATTAATTCCCTACAAATAGGCAAATGAATATGCCGTCACAATAAGGTAGCAATCGCGGCTTTATAGCACTAATGGGAACAAACATAAATTCTCATTGGTTTAATTAACCTTAATTTGATGCACTTACCTATTGTAATGCATTATATAGGTAAATGCGTAGACCAGTA
>DWOF01000475.1:0-10023 GCA_018250795.1 Clito sp. Burns02 | reverse complement strand
AACCTGCGGGACATTCGGGATTTTGGGATTTAACGTTGAAATGGTCAACTACTGGTACATGGTCAGCGACTGGAACTGGAACTGGAACACCCACCCTACCTAGCTTTGACTTACTTTTATCAATCTTGTAATTGTAACTTAAACCGATTTACATTTATGCACTCTTTGGATTTTAAATGTATTCGTTATTATGTGTACCTTCCTTATTAACTAAGGGGAGGACTAGTATAGGTAGATATACCTAGATGTTTTCCGTAGGGCATGGAAAACAAAATACTTATTGTTTATGTCAAGAAAACTATATTACCTAAATAAAAGCAGACTTTAATCAACATTTTTTATGTAAGTAATATATGTGTAATAATAAAGAGGCACAGATAATAAAATGAAAACATATTGAAATTTTCTAATCTGTAATCATTGTTTGCGATCGTGCTCAAAAGCACGCACGCACGACAACTAAATAAACTGCCACCTGTCGTGGACTGAATAAAGTTGTGTCTTATGTCAATCAGTCCATAAGTCAATCAATGTCAACGACTGTCTATATCTATCAATCAAATTTTATATGATATTTTAATTTAATGAAGGAATTTCGAAGGAAATTAATGTTATTGTTTGCATTGTATTACTGAGTAGTAAGTTTTTTTCTTGGTGCTACTGAAATATATTTTTGTCGACTTGAAATATAACGTATCAACGTTAAGTTGAATGAAAGTTAAAATTACTGTGACAGCAAGTCATACAAATTATGTAAACGACATTGGTTGCATTCGATAAATGCTAACACTTAAACAAGTACCTATACTGAAAGTACAATCTAGCAACAGCAAAAAAGTGAAAGTGTACACGCGTATATTTGGATCGACTTTATATAATTTCGATCAAGTGCATATTAGAATTGTGAAACAAATTTAAACTTTCCAGGTAAGAACTAAGATGTGTTTGTATTTGATAATATTAGATGAGATAGTATAGTACTATTAAACATCCATACACTCGAATGAAAATTGGTCAGTAAATATAGGTGTACATATCTCAATTTTTAAATTAGTAAAAAATAGCATTAACTATTAAGTATTGCATTATGACGAAAATTAAAACAATTATTAAATTAGAATAGGTACACATTTTTACTTTATTAAATTACTTAATATTTCCGCTTATAACACAGTAAATGCTATAAGTAAATTGAATTTTTAAGTATATGTTCATGTTGTATTTAAACAACATATAACTTTTTGATAAGGCAGTGTGAATTATCACAAATTCCGTTTTGATATCACTGATGATGTTTAATAAACATCTGTCTGCATCACAATGTGTGTGGTTTTTTAAACATGCAAGTGCACACTGGCACTGCTTATGTTGCAGGCAATGATGACATTTCATTACTATTAATTTAGTGAGTGCCTAGTTATACAGGTGATTTTTTTTTATTATGTCTGTTTACTTAACACATTTTTAACTTCATAAATTATGTAAATATTTTTCAGTACTATACTATAGTACAACTTACCAAGTGGCTTGTTTTTTGAGGTTATTCCTCCTATTAGTAACAGTACACCTGTGGTTGTAACAGCCTGCTCTATCTTCTTGCTTTCCTTTTACATAAAGAAGAACTACACCCTTTTGTTCATCTGCTGTTCCTATTATTGTAATAATTGTTCTTAGTGTGTAATAAGATGATTCTAGTAAGAAAACAAGCCTTACTATATGTCTTTCTTCAAAACCAATATAATAAACTTTATATACAAGTCTGTTGATGTTCAAATACAATAATTCAATTGGCCAAATTTTTTTTCAGGTGCATCAAACATGGAAGGGCACGCTGGTCACGGGATGCACAATCATATGGATCATGCCAGCCATGGAATGCATGTGCATCCAGATATGGTAAATATGCATGAAGACCACCAAATGCCTGATAATATTTCACAGTTCCCGGATGATGCAGATGTAAGCTGTGTATAAATACACATAAATGTAATTATGTGTACTTATGTGTTACAGTGACTATATAAAATAGCATCTGTAGCCTAATAGTTACAGTCAGACATAAGATCCATAGTGTTCCTACCTTACCTATTCAAAATATAAGCATAGTTATATGCTTCCTGGGGGGCTTAACAAGAATAATAGTACTAATAATTTATAAATTAAATTGATAGTAATTTTTAAAAAATGTTCAAATCTTTCCTACCATTTCACATCTTAATAGGATGTTTAGTAAGATAAACAGTATGCACATTTATTTCAGTGTGTTAATCAAATTATTTTTTTTTTGTTTCAGGTTTTTAACATAAGCGATACTTTTCAAGAACCTGAGATGAAAGCCCATGAACATACAGATCATAGCAGCCATGGTGAAATGGCTATGACAGTAAGTTTAGAATTTATTTTTCGTATCAATCATTCATCTTTTATATATGTAAATTTTTAATTCAATTTACTTAAATGTTGCTGAATAGTTATTATTTTTTCTTCAACATTCTATTTTAATAATCCGTATTGTTACAGTTCCATGGTGGTTTTGTTGAAAAAATATTGTTTTCTTGGTGGGATGTCACAGAATTGGGAGCATTTATTGGATCATTTTTAGCAATATTCATCATAGCCATACTATATGAGGGGTATGAAGTCAGAAAATTCTATATTTGATTTGTTGTACATCAGTGTTATCTGTACTAAAAACTATTTATTCTTCTTTTAGGCTTAAATATTACAGGAAACATTTGCTTTGGAAAACATACACTGGCCTGCAATATTGTGCTGTGGCCCCCCCAGAGAAGGGTGTTGCCAATATTTGTGCTGCAGATGAACCACAAGTGAATCAGTAAGTATATTTACTTTGAACAAGTAACTTTTTTGTTAATAAAATACATACTATAATTATAATGTGCAGGTTAACATCAAATTTTTCCATATTTTTTACAGGCAAATACCCCATGTGATTGAAAGGAATATGTATGTATACTTCTATTACCATTTGTTTATGAACAGCAAATGTATACAATGTTTTTATTTTAATCTGTCATATTTCTCCTACATAAGTACTTGTTTTTATATTTTGAAAAGTCCCATTACCAATATTGGAGCAAATTGAATGTTTAACTTGTATTGATTAATTTAATTGCACAGTGAATTCATTCTTTTCCAGTCCCACAATGTTAAGTTCAGCGCATGCCTGGCAGACATTTCTACATGGAATACAAGTTCTTGTAAGCTATATGTTGATGTTAGTGTTCATGACTTATAATACATGGCTCTGTGCAGCAGTAGTCCTCGGCTCAGCAACTGGATACTTCCTATTTGGATGGCGGGAGTCCGTTGTGGTTGACTTCACTGAACACTGTCACTGATAAACACTAAAACTAACTGGACTATATAGTATTATAAATGTTGCTATGTATCCTTGCCACTAGAAAAACTCAAATGACTTATTACTATCATGTTATAAGAAAAAGCCCTTTTGGGTGCGTGATTTATATCTACAATAATTAAATATTATATATACATTTATACTTTGTAAGGGTTAGGTTATTAGCAGATTAAATGTGCTTTTGAGAAAAATAGTAGTTTTATTCTACATGCCTACATGCATAATTTTAATCTGTAAATTGGACAATAATATTCAATAACAGGGCAATAATATGTAAACATATATGGTATTTCTTATACTGCGGTAGTGTCATAAAGTATCGCATATAAAATTACTAAATAACATACATCTGTAAAATCGAATTTAAAATTGAAATAAAACAAATTGACTTGATTAAAATAATGTAATTTAGGTAATTTCTGAATGTTTGTGCATGTGATGTTTCTTTAGATTTGAACTACTGTTGCATCGGTAGCTGCAGTGCTCACAGACAAATGGTCTCTCTCCAGAATGTATGCGTTTGTGAACTTTTAATGAGTTTATAAAATTTGTTCTAAAAATACATTGATCGCACATATATGGTTTCTCAGAAGTATGCCTCCGTTTATGCTTTATCATATTTGATGATGATGTAGTTTTGTATGTACAGGATGGATATTCGCAAATATATGATTTGGTAGAGAATTTTGACTTGGGCAGTGACTCTTGGGCGACCCTGCAATGAAATTTCACAATAATAAAATTGCCACAGTTATACAATAACGAAGGTGGAAAAATGTAGTTTTATATTATATGATATATTTTTTTTTGATTAAGCAGAACAAAATTAGAATATTATTAATGAAATATTCTGACAGACTTAACATAAAAATACTTACTCTGATATAACAAGACCTTGGTTAATCTTACTACTATCATTTATATCTTTTGTTTTCGGTGTTTTCTTTTCATTTAATAACATGGAGACTATAGATTTCGGTTCGGGGCCGAATTTAATCACATTTTTTTGCTTTGGTCTACCAGCACTATTAGCATTTTTGGAAGAGCTGTTATCATTAATAGACTTAAAATTATATGATATGTGTAAAACATTTGGTTCCTCCACTATTTCCATTAGTAAACACGTAGGTAGGTACTCCTTAAATAAATAGTTTTTTTAAGTCCACGATTGATTATTTATTTTCTGTTGTCTTATCTTTGTTTAATATTCATAACAAATAACATTCAAATTAATTGTCAACTTGACAATTAGATTTTTTTTATAAAGCAACTGCCGGCCTTGAATTCCATTTTTTTGTAACGTTATTTATATTTTACACCTATTTGGTGATCATGTAAAAGTGTTTTCCGAGAAATCTATAGTAATCTGTGGTTACTAACTGTCAAACTCCATAGTCAAAGTGTATGAGTGTCAGCTGTCAATTCGATATAAATATTTTGCTTTGCTTCGAACGTAAGGTACAAACTCCGTCTTAAAATTTTATTTGGTTTCTGATTGTTTTTCAAATTATTACGTACTAATACGTACGTAGGCCATAATGCGGCTGTTACTTATAAACAAGAGGTTCTATAGCGTGGCTTCAAGACCCTCAAATTTTATAGAAGAAATGGAACGAAATTTTATTCCAATTAACCAATTTCAAAGGACTCTTTTATCAATTGGATCAGCAGCAGTGGCATTGTTGAATCCACATCGAGGTGATATGATAGCTTGTTTAGGAGAAGTAACCGGCGAAAGGTCTACAAAATATATGCGAGAAAAAATGCTCGAAACGAGTGAAGGCGCAGAAATATTGAGAGATATGCCTCGAATAAACTCTGAAACAGTTTGTTTTAAAACTCTCTCTCAATTACCGGAAAATACGATTGGTCGTGTGTACGCAGACTTCATGAAAGATAATAATATTACAGCTGACTCAAGGCTACCTGTGCAATTTATAGCTGACCCAGGTCTAGCTTATGTCATGCAGCGTTACAGAGAAGTTCATGATTTAGTGCATGCTACGCTATTCATGAAAACAACAATGTTGGGCGAAGTATGAAAATCAGTTTCATAGGTGTTGTTGATAATTCTGATTTTATTAATATAACATGTTGTTTTTATCTCTATTCTCTTTTTAAGGTTGCAATAAAATGGGTTGAAGGTATTCAAACTACACTTCCGATGTGCATTGGTGGTGGCATTTGGGGTGCTGCTAGGTTAAAACCAAAGCACAGACAGTTATACTTGAAATATTACCTGCCTTGGGCTATAATGACAGGAAATAATGCAAAATTTATGCAAGGTATGTATGTACCTATATAAAACTTTTTTTTTCGTTCCTAACAATAGTAAAAAATGAATTAATATTTAATATTTATTGTAATGTATTGGCTTATCAATTGTGTATTATAACCATTGATTTCTATTACAGGGATATACTTTGAAAAGAGGTGGGAACAAGATATTGATGACTTCCACAAGGAAATGAATATCACAAGACTTGATAAAAAGAAATGATTAATGGCAGTGGTGTAGATTAAAAGTCAATATATTGTAAATACGTAGGTTATTTGAGAGAATAAAACTATTATTAATTCATTTTAACAGTGTGTTATTTATTTATTTGATATGCACGGTATTAGGTTACAGTAAGAATATTTTTCTTTAATTGTTAGTGTGTATTGCTTTTATTACAATGATTTGTTGAAACTTCAGAATGAATCGAGTAGGACTCACAATATTAAGTCACATAGCAATATTAGATATGTGCATACTTATCCAATATTATATATTTCATGAATTACATAGCCATGCATGCAAAAATACAGAAATGTATCTCTCACTAAAAGTCCATATTACAGTAAATTAATTAATGTTTTTAAATTTTACATTAGTAAAACGTGTATAACTTTAAAATCATAACAACATTTCCGAGCAGCGTCCATTGGAATTGTGCAGTGGTGTGGTGACATTATTAACTTCAACAACCCATTCGTACCAAACCCTCCGACTGTCAGTACATCGCCAGAAAGTAGCAATTATAGTATCACCTTTTTGTAATCGTATAGGAGTCTGTAACAAGAAAAAAAATTTATAATTCACTATTCACCTTATTCACATAGAATAGAATTTATAATTATACATAATACTGTATTATAATACATATAGAAAAATTTGGATAAAATGTTTTACTCCACTACAGGATATTTTGGCGTCGGAATTAGGGGAGGCGTATGTCATCACTTCAAATGGCTAAAACTAAGAAGTAGTGAAATTTCTTAACCTTTATGGGAATGTACACTGGGAACCATGAAATCATTCCAGGACTATGAGTTGATGGCAGTATGCTAACTGTCTCCTCTCCATACAAAAGGCAGTCAAAGTATCCAGCAAAACCGTGCATAACATTATCTTGCTCTACTTTCCAATACAATGTTGCAGATCTGCGATTATCCGTTAATGGCAACCCCTGGTAGTTTGATAGTGCTTCTCCATTTATGTCTTCAACACCCTTTGATGGGTGAGTGAAGGTAAAAACACGCTGAAACAATAAAAATATTTTAAAATTTATTATTGTAAATATTTAAAAAAAATACTTTTAAATAATTATTTTCCCACCTTTGCTGCACCTATGTCATGCTTACTTTGCATATAAACTACCCAGAGTGTTTCAAAATTCTTATCCTTTGTTACTGAAGCATTATATGTTTTAGCCCATAGACAAGGGGAGCTGATGGGTGCTACATATGAATTGTATTCACAGGGAATAGATATTCCATTTGGCTTTAAAAGACCTGCAGCTCCATCTAAACATTCGGGTGACAATTCATTATCACCCCAAGATCCTGTAATATAAGATCATTAAAATAAGCATAGGGTAAAACGGATCATAAATATGAAAGACTCAGAAAAAGATTACTTTTAAAAGAAGTAATAATTAAATTACTCTGTGTAATGTATACGAAATGCAAGAAAATTTTCATACCCAGTAATTCTGAAACAATGATGTCTGCCTTTGGTGATAGATTTATACTCCTCATGTCTCCAGGTATAACAACGACATCGCGATCGCGCCACACTTCGCGGACTTGTGCAGCCAGCACTATGACTGCACATGGATTTTTTTCTACAGCTATTACCTGTAATCAAGTAAAATAAAACCAATAATTTACCCCAACACATTAACACCAACATATTTATGCAACTTCCTTACTGCTTATACATATTTTTGTTAAACAGTTTATTATAGTTATAGTTTATTTCTTAAATTACCTTGACTTTAGTATTGGTGATCTCTTCAGCGTTTAAAGTTGCTCTAACAAGTGGCCCCCGTCCGGCACCTAACACCATCACAACTATGGGCTCTGGATCTTTGTCAAGTTTATCTTTTGTTTCTTTGTCATCAACTTTATCTTTTTTATTTTCATCATCATTCTTCATCTCCATATTGTCACCTTTGTCTTTTATTTTATTGTCTTCAACTTCTTCAGCAACTACTTTATCTTTTATTTGTACATCAATATTTGTAGTGTTTTTACTTATCTGTGAACATCATACCATTTATGTTTATGCAAGATAGTATGTACAATATTTTGATAGATTTGAAAATCGATATAAAAAAATGAATAATAAAAAATACCAGCTCTTACCTTTGCAGCTAGTTTTTCTGCACTTCTTCTTTTTTTAATATCTGTTATCGCCATTATAATAGCTTTTTGATATTGATTATATTTTACAGGATCCTTCTCAAATACATTATAAGTGTGAGTGTCCAAATTGTCTGCTAAAGGTTGAAGAGGTGTTTGTAAGTAGTCTTCCCATCTGATAAAAGTGAAATAATTATGTTACTATTTCATACATGATGGGATTTACTAATTTATCATCACGTGAAATGAAATAAAATAAATTTGATAATAACCCTTTGGCATAGCACAACATGGGCTCATTAGGATTGGGTTGTCGTTTATTCCACATCCTCTGTATGTAATTCACATAGAATTCAAGGTTGGATCTGTGAGCTCCACCAATTACCACTTGAGCATTATGTGCCAACATGCTTAACACAACCTGCTGATGTGCTCGAGATAGCACGGGAAATCTGAAAATTAAGTTTTATTCATAAAATTTATTAAGTCCAAATGATGAATTAGGTAAGATTTTAACAATAAGTCAGGAATAGCATACAAGATTTCATCTATTTTAACAGTACAAATTATATTTAATTATTCAGCATTATTATTGGAATATTTTTTGTTTCACTTACCCTCGCTTGTTAGTTTGAAAAACATATGTGGGTATAATAATTGCCTTAACAGGCTCACCTAGCCATCTCTGGATTATCTTAGGTGAGGGCAGGTCTGCTGGGATCTGTAATATGACCCCCACCCTCTTGTCCCAGTTCATACGTTCATGGAACTTAGACCACCAATGCCAGGTCTCATTATACGCTTCCTCAACCTCATTACTGTCCTCTGTTTCTTGACGTACTGTTCTATTGCACACCATAGCAACACTTGTCCATACTTGCATTTGATTGTGACTGTAAAATATAAGTGAATAGAGATATTTAATTGTGAATTTAATTCCACTTACATAATAAAAATAATCTTTCATGAGAACTATTAGGTAGAAAGGACTACCTTGATTCCATAAAGGAATATATTATTCTGGCTAAATTGCGAGTTTCACGAGAGTGCAGGTTTAGCATGATGGCAGGTACACTAAGACCGCGACAATAATTGAGTTCTTCATTGAAACAATCTTCGTGCCGCTGACGAACTACTGGCGATTGCGAGTCCACATCTAAATATGGCGATATCTTTGCAACTATCCTAGAAACCCAATCTGAAGGTGGTATTATCAAGTCTGATCGCGTAAATCCTTCGACAGCGCCAGTACCACGCACATGATGCCGTCGAAAACGTGGATGGACAACAGAAGTTACTATAAATGAGTAACCACTTTGCAATGCCTGGGTAAGACAGGACTGTAAATCTGGCGTGCTTATGTACTCTAAGCCACAGGGAATATCTTGTGTCATTGTCTTAAAGGTTTTGCTCTTTATACATTAAAAATAATAAAATTACAATTGCTTGTGATCAACCGACAGACGAACAAACCACAAAAGCGTCAAATCAAAAGTCAAAACTAAAAGCACCCGGTTTAGCTAATTTCGGTGACATTACTCGCATCGCAATGACATGTTGACAGTGACTTTATTGACTTACAGCAATTGATTTTTTTATCATGTAGCTTTACAGCCTGAATTCTGACTCTTCGGCATTGTGTATTTTCCTTCTCTCTAGAATTTAACTCACAGTCTGTAGTATACAGCTTACTTTCTGTTTTATATGTCTTTGCTTTGTTTAAGCCATTGAAGAGTACGTTTGCCACAGACTAGTTTTATCTACATACTAGATCTTTGCTTTGCTCTATAGTATAGTATGTACGAGATCTTTGCTTCAATAAAAAAGAGCAATTGACTTAAAATAAAGTTAAAATAACCTCAAACAAATCACATCTATCTATAGCCTCAAATTCAACAACTAACGTTGAAGTTTGTAGTTAATAAGTGCATTAAAATCGTATTTCTTTATATGACTAAAATATATCAGTTCTACTTTTACTTAACTCTATTTGATTACTGCGTCTATCTAAG
>DWOF01000474.1:0-10023 GCA_018250795.1 Clito sp. Burns02 | reverse complement strand
AATTTATAGTCTAAAAAACAATATCCCACATCGATCATATTAATTCATTCACTGTTACTCTAATTCGAGGTTTTACGGTTTTTAATGCTCTAGGAACTCCACTAAGATACAATGACACAAACTGTTCCGCGGTGTGGTATTTCGAACGTAGAGCAAAGTCACAGCTCGAACGACGATCAGTCTAAATATACCGGCGCCTGCGCTAGGCGCGCTCGTACGCGCGGGAACCCGATAGATAAAAAAAAGATAAGATATATTCCGAAACCGTGCCACGGAAATATAACTATGAGACGGAACAGGTAAGGTACTTGACCTTTCATTCAAAAACTTCGTTGTACCAACACAGAACTGTATTAATAATTTTAATACAATTCGGTAAACAAACATAACAAAAGTTTATTAATAAATTCGTAAACACATAACACGTTTGGCACAGATAAACACCGCGTACTTCTAGAGGTATTTAGTTTACGCTTCAATAAATTAAGTGTAGAGCTGTCACTGCAGGTTAATGACATATTAGCGCTTATTTAAAACTATAAAATCGTGTTACGATTCCTCCCACGTGTATGCGTTAATTCATAGCTCTATTTTTAGTTCAACTTATATAGAACAGTGCATTGAATAATAGTTTTCTATAGTGAAGTTATTGAAAGAGATACTCGTACAACAGTGTAAGCTTAAAAATGTTATGTGTTTATTTACGATAGCTATCAGCGGGAAGAGTTTTACGGTAAACTGGGTTACCGGATACGGGAGACGAGGGAGCTCATCCAGTGTCCGGTCAGCTCGTGCGACGGCTCCGGCCACGTTTCAGGCAACTTCGCTACCCACCGCAGGCAAGCGGAAATGTTCGCGCGAACATTTTAATGAATGCAATTTGATGTTTGAAACTTTGAATGTTCGGCCTGATCCCGTGTTACTCCCAACGCCTTACTAACATAGTGTTTTCCTACTAATTGTAACATTTGTAACGTGAAACTCGATTCCCAATACGTAATTAGGTAGGTGCAATTATCTATGTCGTTTGTGCGAGATTAACATTAAACAAATACCCTACGTAATACTTAATGTAGTAGGTACCTAGTTGTTTCTACAATCCTACACAATATGTAGGTAAGTAGGTAGGTAGGAGCTCCATCGAGACGCTATCTATTTATTAACATTTTTTCTTCTTTTCAAATGCATAATATTTTTTTATAAGATCCATCCGTTAAAACAGAAAAAACACAAATTCTTGAAGCTACGATAAGACAATATGAGTTCTACTTTAACAAAAAATATTTAGAAAGCAGCACTCCAATACCATCGATTGGGGGCAGCACGAATATTCGCACACACGATGCAATAAACACATCTAAATAGCGAAAACCGATTAAATCGATGAGTGGGACATACACGAGTTAGCCGTGAGAGGCAATTTGCACGTTTCCGCAGAACTCAATTGACGGCGCACCTCGCAGGTTTTGAGCTGAACTAACCGCATGACGGAATGCTGATGTGATGTGGAAACGTTTACTCTTGCCAATGTAGTTGACATGCAGTTTGGTTCTACCGATTAAGCTTCAATCAAACTGACTCTAATTAAACTAAGAGACTGTGAACTTTTTTTTTTATATAAAATAGGCTTGCGTTTGACCGCTATCACGCCTGTCGGGAAGCGAGATGTGGCCTAGGACACGCTTGACAACGAACTTTTAATAAAAAAGAAATACGTATTTAGTATAATTAATCTATGTGAAAAAAACGTCTAAAATTCAACAGCGTAAACGCATTATACGATTGTAGTTACATGTATTAAAATGTCATTCATACTAAATATATTGGAGTACTTACATAATAATTATGTTCGATATTATCAACACCGATAATACAAAAAACTGTAATCATAAGGTGCGGCCAATGACCCCGCCACGGCATTGTAAGCAGTTTGTATATGTGCAGCCTGTCCGGGTGTCCGCGCGCCGACCGCTCCCAGCTGCAGCCGCACTCGCAGGAGCTCAAATGTCCCACGCCAGGGTGTGATGGCTCTGGCCACGTGACCGGCAACTACTCCTCACACCGCTCACTCTCCGGATGCCCTAGAGCGAACAAACCGAAAAGCAAGCCCCGTGATGGACAGGATTCCGAGCCTCTCAGGTAAAAACTTAATTTTATAAACTTACCTACTTACATAAAAAATATCAATTGGGATTGAAATGATAAGTAGGTAAATATTAGCTAAATATAAGGGCAGCTGTTGTAACTATACTTAATTGCATTGAAAATAAGTCAATTTTCCTGTATAATAATAATCTACTACGTACTTGTACAAGAGCATATCAAAATTTAATGTTAGAAGTTATGCAATATCTTATCGGGCTGTGTATTGCCAAAATATCGTTCGTTATCTGAATAATTAATTTTGAAAATCTATGTAGTCGTACCTATTAGATAGGTACTACTGTATCTACGAGTATAAAATAGCTGCTAGTACTTAGTTTCAAACAACAAAAATTCTAGCCGAATTAATTTAAAGCCGATATCTATTGAAAATTGTCATGCAACATTAATTTTCAAGCATAACACGATAGAACAAAAAACAATAGGTACAATTCATAATCTCAACCGTGACAAAAGACAAACGTACCAAAGCTATAACAAAATGAATTGAAATTTTTCAATTGTGCATAATTCATTAAGCACTCAAACTATATTAGGTACGAACTATGAACACGTACGTTTATGAAATGAAATAGGTATCTATATTCATGAACTGCTACATCACTGAGTGTCGGGTCCTTGAAACACTTAACAAATTAAGCAACTGCTTACAATAATGAAGTCATAATGTAATAAACACCTCCACACGTGGATTGTAATCAATTAGGTGCCTACCTAACTGAATTACATTATACCTACATCATTAAGTTTGTTGGTTATTTGCACGCTGCTTAGATGCCCTATACCGGGCTGTGATGGATCTGGACACGCTACAGGGAAATTCTTATCGCATCGAAGGTAAGACGTCTTATAATGAAATCTTGTAGGTACCTATACTGAGGTCATGTAGTAATTTCTTGCACGCTTCCGTGCTTCGTAGAGCACGCCGAGCTGGTCCCAATAGCTCTGTAAATTGAAGTCATCACTGTCTACCGAGATCTCGAAAACATCCGTCACAGATTGGCCACTAATCCGTATTTCCACAATAAGGCCAAATACCGTGTTGAGAGAGACATTACACAAGAAGGCTACTATAGTAACATAATAGGGAAGGTCATTGTAACAGAGTAAGGCCACTGCATAATGTGGTATACGTCATATTGGAATTAAGATAGAAATTGCATGCGTGGGTTAGGTATGGAAGGAATGCAAATTATAGACTTTCTAATGTAACTCATTACGGTATATCACTTAACTGTTTGTAGTTGATAGTAGTAGTCTCAATCAATACTTGCATCCACTAAACGATTGGAAAATTTGATCCACAGTGCCTCCGGGTGTCCGATAGCAAACCGCAACAAAATGAGGGTCCTGGAGAGCGGAGGAACGGTCGAGCAGCATAAAGCAGCGGTCGCAGCTGCCGCGTCTGCCATCAAGTTCGATGGAGTCAACTGCCCCACCCCTGGATGTGATGGTTCCGGACACCTGAACGGCTCCTTCCTGACGCACCGTTCGCTATCAGGCTGCCCCATCGCCGGCGCGGCTACTCCAACCCCCCAGCCGAAGAAACCAAAGTATCCCGACGATATCACGCCACTGTATCCAAAACCATATTCAAGTGAGTTACTTTTAAAGTCTAGTGCAGATTACAGTTACAGTTTACTATGGGTAAAGTGCTAGAGAATAAAGAATTCATATTGTATTGTATCCGTAGGTATGGACATGAACATGCAAACGGGTAACGGCGAAGACCTGATGGCCATTGAACAGGAGATAACCGAATTACAACGTGAAAACGCACGCGTCGAGTCACAGATGATGCGCCTCAAATCGGACATCAATGCAATGGAAACACACCTTAGCCACGGAGAAAGGGTAAGTTTCAAAAGCAATTACAGAGTCAAAAATATGCTTGGTAATTTTATAAACAGATAAAACACATTCATAAAAGCACAGTCCAAATTAAAAGTAATACGAAATTTTTGTCCGGTAACGTAGATGGTACTGTCATGGCTACAAACATCCAACTTTGAGTGCTACTAATTCATCATTTGCATTTTGTGAGTACCGTTAAATTACTATTTGACACAGTAGCCACTCTCATTTTCATTCACGTTACAGTACGGTACTTATATTACTTGTTCTCCGTTGTAACGACTAGTTATCGCGATATCATTCGTCGTTATTTCACGCTACATGCCCTAAGAAATATTGTTTTTCCATATTCCTAATTCTGTGATTAAAATGTCTAATGAATGTATTTTTCTCTTTACAGGAGACTCAACTGATATCTCAGCGCAACAACAACATTACCGGGTATTACGAGAGCCTTCGGAATAACGTGATCACATTGTTGGAGCACGTCCGGCTGCCCGGTGGCGGCACCGCCCCGGTTACGACGGCGAGCGGCACGCCGAGCGCGCAACCACCCCCCGTCCCCGGAGACAAACCCGCACACGACAACTTCGACTCCTACCTTACCAAACTACAGAGTCTCTGCTCCCCCGACGGCTACTGCTCCGACGAAAACCGCCCGATCTACGAAACCGTGAAAAACGCGCTTCAGGACTTTACAGTACTCCCTACACCCATATAAGGATCACCCAGCGCCGCCGACACCGAACGCCAGTGAACCGATCGTTTCGAATGGCCGGCGCTTATAACGGAACCGACTGAAAGACTGCTGATTCTATCGTGACTTTATATGCAGTGAAATGAGGATCAGTGTAGTGTAACCAAAGATTTACCGAAGACTGCTATTATAATAGCAAACGTAGTTAAAGAGGAGATTGAAAGTGTACAGTGTAAGCCTGCGTAGGCTATTTCTGACATTATGTGTTCTATTTAGGTAAAGATGTCTGTTTTGTAAACCGTTGTATACGATGTGTAACTTCTTTAAGGCATCACGTTAACACTATGAATCGATCGATTTAATCAATAAGATGGACATTAACTTAAATGAATTTTAAACATTGTTACTCATGTATGCTTAAAATGACGTAAGTTATTGTTAGGAGAAATTTATACAATTGTATGTAAGCTATTTTAGCCCCAGGGATATTACCAATCTAATTTGGATCTGTAAATATTGTACCTACTTTTCGGTATTAAAAAGATTATTATCATTCAACAGACTAACGGTCTGTACACTTAGTAAAATTAAAAATCCATTGTACCGTGCAAAGTAATTATTAAGATAATATTTCTTTGTTCTGCCTTTCTGTTCTTATTCTGGGAATGTGCCAAATGCTTCAGTAAAGGCAGGTCCCGGCCGCTGATGTATTAAGACTAATTATAATGGATTAACGAACGAAATTAATGAACTCTTTAGAGGACTATCTAGTCGGTTTGTAAATAAAATTGTGAATATATAGTTGTCGCGTCGCAAAGACGTTTTTATTTATATTAGAGAATAATGCGATCTCATTAGATCACGTAAGATAAATTCAGTCATTAATTGATAACCAACTTTAGGAATAAATTATTATTTTGTTTGTTAGCCAATTCACTCGCTGTGATTATGTTACGTGTTATAACTTATTTATTGTTACCTTATCGAGATGTGATAGCTTAATCGTCTCAAGTTAATGTTGTTTTGCAAACATTTGATTTATGTGCTTGGTGTACTCAATATGTGCAATTACTTATCGTTTTTTAAATTGTAGACTACCACTACAGGCTATTTTGTTAAATCGTAGATATATAAAATATGACTACAAGATTTCTCACGAACCAACATGGAACGATATTAATGTATTCGCATCTAAATACTAAACCTATTGATATGTTACTACTCTGATTGTCATATACGTTTCTGTAAAATATTGAGTATGTGTTGTTAAAGAGAATAAAAATAATAAACACAGAGCATACGCTATTTTTTTGTTCTACCCTCTACCGTCTGTAAAACTCAGTCGCTATTTCTGATCGAATTTAATGACTCCGTAATTTTGATCTTAATTCACGAAGCAATTAACAGGATTTATATATCCGAGATATTACATAATTAGGTATTTTTCTTTGTATATCAGTTATTCACTTAGAACAATTATTAAAAGCATTAGTCATTGTTCTTAGTCAGTTAAAAGGAAAGTTGTCGCAATACTTGCAACACTCATCCTGCTGTCGTAACATAAACAAAGATGTCAATAATGTCAACTGTGAGAACGATCCCTGTGCAGCAATGTCAAATTGACATTTAATCTTTAAAAACATGTGGGCACTGTATGGTGGTATTAATACGAACTGAATTTTTGAATTTAATGTAATAATTTTCTTTCAATAATGAAAATACAGAAAGGAGTAAGTAAAGAGAATATCCTGTATATAAACTGGTCGCATTATTTAGACTATGTACTTACAATTGGTTTAAATATTCTACTTTTTATTCATCTCGACATGTTACTAACTTTTGATCGTTTTTTAGGTTCGATATTTTGATAACAAATGTGAAGATGGAGAGGAACTAAAACCAAATAAACAGAAAAAGAAAACAGCAGAAGATGTAGAGGTTTATAATATAAAAATTACACCTAAGGTATTGAAAAATCAGGAATACAAAGTGAGTTAAACAATATCTACTCATTCTTAACATCTTTCTCTACGTATCAATCTAATTAATAGCTCGCTCTACATGTTTTTTCCTGTATTCATTTCAGAATGCAAACAAAATCCAGAAACCTATAAAAAAGGAGAAAAAGAAATTCCCTGGTAAAGCTCCTATAGACCCTGAAAAATTGGAACAACACTCAAGGGGTGAAGGCTTGATAGGGAAGGGAGTAAGACATCCTTTATATGCTGTTAAATTAAAGAAGAAAGAAAAGAAATTTAATTATGCACAAGAACAGGCAGCAAGGGCAGATATATTATTGACAGAAGACCAGGGGTAAGTCAAAAAGTCTGAAATAACAATTATTTTATTGGACTACTGTGTCCCATAAAATATTAAATGTTAAATATCTCTTTGACAGTTACCTACAAGTTGAGGAAGAGTTCAAAACAACGGGAATATCACAGAAGATTATAGCCGACAATGTAGACATCACAGCTGCCACAAAAATATTCGATTTGAATCTAGACTTTGGCCCATATAGAGCAAAGTACTCCCGCAATGGCAGGCACTTGCTCCTAGGTAGCAAGAAAGGACATTTGGCTGCATTTGATTGGGTCACAAAGAAGCTACATTGTGAAATTAATGTTATGGAATCTATTCATGATATAAGGTATATTTTTCTTTATTTCTTTTTCTCCAAGTGTCCCCTAGAAAGGGGTTGAGGCTATTTAAACAACAATACAAAGTTTAAAAAGTTTCTATTATTTCATGAAACAGTTGGCTACATGTGGAAACCATGATAGCTGCTGCTCAGAAGGAATGGCTGTACATCTATGACAACACAGGGACTGAATTGCATTGTATCAAGAGAATGGACAAGATATTGAGGATGGAGTTCCTACCATATCATTTTTTATTGGCTGCTGTAGTAAGTATACACTTTTTATTAGAATTAAAAAGCATATGACCAAAATTACTATGGAAATTAAATACAATACTTAATATTTTCTCTATTCTTTACAGAATGAATATGGGTTTATGAGCTGGCTTGATATATCAGTAGGTGAAATAGTAGGACATTACAACAATCACCTCGGCAGAACCGCAGTGATGACACAGAACCCATATAATGCTACAGTATGTTTGGGCAACTCTAAAGGTGTAGTGTCCATATGGTCTCCAAGTGTGAAAAATCCATTAGCCAAAATACTCTGCCATAAAACACCCTTGACTGCTGTTGCTGTAGATAATAGAGGAATGTAGGTAACTTTATAATTTGTTTATTGTCATTTATCATCACAAAGGTAATACTGCCACCACTACTGAAAACGTCTAAACGTGTATCCTCTGTATTTCTTATTCTATGATTTAAGGTACATGGCCACATCAGGAGTGGACAGAAGTATGAAAATATGGGACATAAGAAATTTGGATGGCCCAATCCAACACTACAAATTGCGAAGCGCACCTGTTCACTTAGAGTTCTCCCAGAAAGACATGTTGGCAGTTGGACTTGGAGAGGTCGTGGAAATATACAAGTATGTTTAACATATTTTGTAAATTACGTTACAACTTTCTTTTTCTATATAATAAAAAGATGCACTCTTGAAGCAACTTTCACAGATGTGATTTCAGTTCTTTTAATTAATTACTAAATGTATATTTCAGTAACTGCTGCTCACAAACTGCAGACAGACCATACTTGAGGCATAGAATGTCAAAAACAATCAGCAATTTCAAATTCTGCCCTTATGAAGACGTACTTGGAATTGGTACTAGTAATGGATTCACTAGTATAATCGTACCAGGTAATATTTTTCTAAATTAATGCCACTTAACATAAAGGACACAATCTAGCAACAAAAATATGTATCTATCCATTTGAAGATTGTCATACATAAGTATAACATCTATTTATTACCTACAGGTAGTGGCGAACCCAACTTTGACGCTTTGGAGAGCAATCCATACCAAACTAAGAAGCAAAGGAAAGAAGCAGAAGTCAAGGCACTCCTGGAGAAGATTCCTGCGGAACTTATTACACTTAATCCATTCGACATTACTGAAGTCGATGTGCCTTCTGCGAAAGAGAAACTTGAAGCCAGGAACAAGCTTTTGGTAAGATAACATACCTTATTATGTTATGTAGTAAATAGAAGTAAATGAATCAATAATTTTGAGGATTAATTAATGTAATTGATTTACAGCATTTGAAACCTAGAAACGTTAACTTGGCACCAAGACGCAAAAACAAAGGCTTATCACACATTGCCAGAAAGAAGATAATTAAGGAAACCGCAAGAAAGGTAATTAACATTTTTCATATGTCAACACTTGGCTACCACTGCTCACTATGTGCATAAGCTACAACTGATCTTATTATTAATTTTTATTATTAATATCAAATATTTTTACTACAGGAATATGTCGAACAAGCCAAGGAAGCAAAGAAATTGTTGAACCAGCCAGAAGAACAAACAACACCAAAACAGTCCTTCGGAGTATTGGATAGATTTGTTCCAAAACCTAAGAAATAAAACACTTTTTTAGTAAATATCTGTTTTATTTCTTAATTATGTCAAATACAAATAGTATATCTACTGTTTTGTAGTCGCACGATCTGATTATTAATATTTACAAATTAAATTTAGTCAATACAATGTCCAACATGATTATAAAAGCAAGTATTTTAAAGTTCGCATCAAAAATTAATTACGTTTTATTTTATTGATTATGTCAAATACAATATAATGTCAGATCCTTATTTACAAGATATATTTACATCAATATAATGTCCAACATGATTTATAAAAGGATGTCTTCTTAAGTTTCGCATCGAAAACTAATTATAAAGATTACTTAATTCTAATAGAATGATTAACAAGGAATATCAAAGAGATCACACAAGCCTTCCGACCCACGAAGTGAGAATGAGAAATCGTTCTTGCTTATTGGAGGACTCAATCTTAGCAAATAATCTGAAAAAAAAATGTAATTTAGTTATTAAATACATAATTGTAACAATACTTTAATACGATCAATTACAATACTGCAAAAATAAATTCGACATAAGTACAAGTTAATATCACACTCTCAATAATTACTTACCAGTATTAGTTGAGCAGCTATCATCTTTACTTGTATAACCTTCCACTTCCATATCTATATCTACATCATCAAGAAGACTTGTCATCTGAAATCAATAATATTCAAAATCAACATTAGGGATAACTCAAAGATTAATATTGTATGTAATATTATAAAGCTGAAGAGTTTGTTTGTTTGTTTGTTTGAACGCGCTAATCTCAGGAACTACTGGTTCGAATTGA
>DWOF01000473.1:0-10025 GCA_018250795.1 Clito sp. Burns02 | reverse complement strand
ATCCTGATGTCTTACGTGGTATGAGTCAAGTATCCGTAATCTTTACTAATGCGAGGTAGAGATAATACGTTGTCATCCCCTTGTTCGAGCTTTCGAAGCGCGGTACAGATGTTTTAACTAAGGGATTAACGCCTCGCTAAGTTTATTTTGTTAAGAGTTTTACGACAGTATGGTTTATTTTCAAACTTTCCGAGTTTGCGGTTGAAAGTGACACCTGCTTTAGATAACGAGATGAAACCACGAAGTCTGTAAAACTATTTATGAGGGTATGCATTTTCATACGCAACTGCTAAACCTACCTATGTTTATTAGGTAATTGTTGAAGTTGATTAAGTAAGTTTTACTCGTAGCTTTTATATTTTAAAACCCCTTTTGATTGCGCGCACATCAAAATTAGATGGTGGTTAAAATAATTTCCTATTGGATTTTTATTGTAAATTCATAGCAACGCTTTGATTTTATTTTTTTAAGACGTCTTTTCGGCGTCACTAAAGGAAGTTACCTAATTAGTTGCCGTCATTAAGCGGAACTAAGGGTTGTTCAAACAATGCGGAGAAAACACATACTTTCCCACGCGGACACCACAGCTGCACTCCGTATGCCAAAAATAACGTTTGGCCGTGATGACCATTGTTCCTCCTGAATAATAAAAACGGAGATTAGGTTCTAAACGGCTATATCGTAATAAATAATAAAGCATCTTGGAAATGTTCAGCACAGTGCCATAAAACATCTGCGAAGACCTCCACAGCTGCGCTTAGAGGAAAATACGTCACACGTGTGCCCTATTCATAGTATTGCCAACCAACTACCTGATGAACTGATAACGAAACTATTGTTCTACGGGTTTTTAATTCATTAAATGTACAATTTTATCAATATTTGTGAACACCTGCACTGAAAGTATTAGGTACTTTGGTAGGTATTAAGCAGTTAATGGAAGAGAACAAAACACTTGTCTGAACTTGTTTTGCGCGATTAGCCGATTCAAAAGACATTCTAAATTGTTTTCCAAGAAATGGATTTCATCAGCTTTTTGAACTTAAAACATGATTTTTGCAAAGTTGTTGAATTTGTGTTACCTAATAGGAATTTTAAAATTTAATAAATCTATGAGTTCTATAACATTTGTAGTAGTTATTAGTATCTATGTAGTTTGCAGTTTTATATAAATAGTAGGTACCTACTTAGGTACAGAGTTAGGTTCCTTACCTAAACAAAAACTAACCCGCATCTCATACCTAACCTAACAAACAGTCTAACAGTTAAGCTATTATTTCACAAATTATTAAAGAATTAAAACATTTAAAATAGTGTAGGTAGGTGCGCACTATAGATACGCTTTTCAGGGTACACCTCCGGCGAGCGCACAGATGCGGCCCATGTGTGGCGCTCTCTCCGCCCTTGCCGCGCCGCCGCCGCCCGCCTATGTGCCCCATGACGACCGAATATCACGGACAGTTTTAATATAAGAATGAAAGAAATCGTAACGCACCCACAATCGACTTTAGACAGAACTTTGTCCTGTTTGAGGTTGGCTGCCGCTGTAGATGTCCTTGGTAGCTGTGACCACTTAATAGGAACGTAACGTTGTTAACTAAGTAATGATTATGAATCAAATTGAGATAGGAAACAAATAGTAGGAAATACGTACCTCGTAGTCTCGACACAACGGCTTACTTAACCCTTAATTACTCGCATGGGGTCAGCGCACAAAGAAAAGTATGAAGAGTAATATGAAGAGTAGTAGGAAATTGTTGCCAGATTTTCTTAGTGCGAGTAATTAAGGGTTAAAATCTAACTAGGTAGGTACTTAACTTAACTCTCAAACTACATTATAAAACCTAATTCTATTGCATTAGGTTTTATTTTATTTTTTTTATTTCCATGCCATCATTTTACTATATCCTAATGAGTCTGTCCATTATGGTCTCCATAACGTCATCCTGCATTGTCCGGCGTTCACACGAATTTGTTTGTTTCAACACCTTTTCAACGCAGCCCGTACAGCGCTACCTACTTGGATCCTAGCCAACTAATTACACCGCGGGAAATATATAAACATCAGGCTATTTACCCATCAGTTTTACAAGGGACGCTGCGGTACAATAAACTAGTACCTATTGCTTCTATACATTGAAATCTTACAACGGCACATTTTATAAATGGATAGACTTAGGTACGATATCTATGTAGATAGAGAGTACTTAGGTATAGGTACCTACTTGGTTTGGTTAGATATATTTTCTACAGGATAGGATAACGTCCCGACATAATTGCGTAATTTATAATGTACCTACCTACATGTTAGCCATTTAACAGCAGATGTACCCGAGAGTTTGCTAAATCTGGGTTATGTGCGAGCGCGTTTCCTGTATTGATTCCTTTCGTTTGTCATCCCGTAGGAAATTACCGTCCGTTATGCTTAAAATAGTACTACCTACCTATAGCTGAATGATTCTAGTCTCAGAGTGGAGGCCTGAGACCTATCGAGAATCAGTAGGTACCTAAAGGGTTGATGATGACATTGAAGACCTAATTGGATACGCACAAAGCGCTGCGTAACAAATAAAACTTTGTGGCGCCATCAAACTGCCAAATAAAATCCGAAACAAAGAATGGAAATATTAATGTCGTTATTTTATGTGGGTACCAGCCTATATGCGACGTCTGGGTTCGTATGGACTTTAATTCTTTCATCGCCAAATAATTCCATACGGTCGCTAAATAAGTGATATTTACTTTGAAAGCAAACGGCGTTGATACGTTTAGTAGTCGCTTCCGTTCATATTTCGCATTAAACTTCTCGAAATTAATAAAGTGTTATTGTTATTATTATCGCATACTAAAATACCTGAGTTAGTGCTAGCGAAATTGCAAATATTCTTAGTTGCAGGGACCTACTACATATAAACCTACCTAGGTAGGTAGATACCACCTACTTGAAGATTTGGTATGCACAGTCATACTTGCAAACTTTCCTCTTATTTTGAAAAATTGATTTATGTAGTTTCATAACTGCCTACATAAACAAAACCACCTACTTACCTAGGTAAGCATATGATTAATTTTATTCAAAAACATTAACCAGAGTTTGACTGATGACCTCATGTGCCATTTGGCATCGAGGTTTGGTATCTGTCACGATGGGTAGGTAGGCTTTTGAAACAGAGCATGTGTAATTAATTTCTCGTCCGAGCGTCTGGCATAACTGGGATGGTTGGGATTGCGTCATGAACTCATGACTGAAGGCACACTGCCGATTTCTGCACAGTGACTCTCTGAATCGATATAATACTGTCTTGTCTTCGCTTTCGGATCAAATTACAAATCGCTACTGGATGGATGGATGATATCATTAAGTAGATATTAAATTATTAATTTAGTAGGAACTAAGAGTTAGTTAGGTAGGTACATAAGTTTTAAGTAGCTAATATAATAGAGACCGAAAATCAAAATGTATAATTTTTCTTCTTTCTTAATTTCCTATGAGATTTATAATATTTAACAATAAAAAACAATGTGTAATACTAAACATCGTTTGGGAACGCATAATGGTATATTTCTGTTTATTCTTGACAGTCTGTTTATCTTTAGCCGCTTTTACGAGTCGGCGATGAATTATTAGCCGTTCGGTAAGTGACAGCCTGTCTCCGGGAATGAAATAAAATAAAACGAGAGCTAATACGAAATTTGTACTATTTAGCTGAAATGTAGTTGAGGCAATATGTGTTTATTGTATGTACCTAGGTAAATATACCTACGAGTCAAACAATCGCTGATGAGTAAAAATATTCAAATATAGTTAAGTAGGTATTGTACTTGTTCTATTAGGTATGTTAATTGAGCTGAAACAATAATTAAAAATAACGAGTCGCAAACCGGAAACCAACAGACCTAAGCCGTAGGCTACAAACCCAGAGTAAATAGAGACCACAAACCGCAAATGAGAAGATGTATTTATTCAAATGGTTTAGTCAATCAAATCGATTTTAAATAAATGCGGTTTTTAAGACTTATTATTGTAATTTTTTAAGATGGTTAATTATGGGCCTTTAGTATGTTGGGCTGCGAAAGGCTAGAATCTAAGGCCAAGTTTACAAAATGAGAATAGCAATTTGACATTGACAATTAACGTTAACAAGACAAGCGACACTCGAATATTTCTGCATTTGACTGACATGACAAGTGTTTTGGGGGGTTTTCAGACTATCATAGCGTGTTAATATTAAGTTTTTATTTAAATTATGAATTAAAAATTGAAATTAATCCAGAATCATGAATTCCGGAGAATCATTTTTATCATGTGCCGTTACTTTAGAATGGACTAGTCCGCAAGGTTCCATTCTCAGGAAGATAAATTATAAGACTGCTTCGCTTCGTTTAATTAGAAACGAATTTCGGGAAATGTTTATGGAGGTATCGAATGAAAAAAATGCGGCAATTAGATTAGCTTTAAAAGGTATCAATGTGTTTAAAAAGTTCATGGCTGAAGGAAAAGCAAGCATAAAATTTCAAGAAGTCGGATGCACTCTGTTTATATCGAACGCGCCACCCACTAACTTGGTTTCATTCTTGAGGACAATATTTGTAAAGATGACAGGTGATAAAGAGCAGGCTGGTAACCCCTCCAAGCAGAGTATGAGAGCTAAACTTCTAAGTGGCAAAGCCCAAGCATATGATGAGATAAGTCCAGTGACTGTTGCAGATATATGTAATGCTAAAAGTAAGATTAGTAAAGCGACAGCGACTACACCTTCGCCGCCGTCCAAAAAACGCAAAACGGAAGATGTAACAAAGGGTCCCGCACCTAAGAAGCTATACTCCCCCTCTCCTCTGACAGCTAAAAGTTCATTGAACCCTGAACAGGAGCGAGTGTTAGAAGCTTGCCTCAGTGGCAAAAATATATTCTTTACTGGGTCTGCCGGGACAGGTAAGAGCTACCTGCTGAAGAAAATTGTAGCAGCATTGCCTCCTGATGTGACAATGCCTACAGCCTCTACAGGTGTTGCTGCTTGTCACATTGGTAAGTGTTTTTATTACAAGCATATTTAATAACTTAATTTTTAAAATTATTTAATTTCTTATGATAGAGAAGGCCTTCAGCCTACTTAACTTGAAATACTAAAGATTTGTTATCTCAATTTTCAGGTGGAACAACTCTTCATGCATTTGCGGGTATTGGTGATGGCAGTGGTTCTATAGATTACTTGTGTGAGAGGGCTATAAAAATACCTTTAGTCGCCCAGAAATGGAGGAAGTGCAAGCATCTTATCATTGATGAGATATCTATGGTGGATGGAGCATACTTTGAGGTGATATCATACTTTTTAATTTTAAAAAAATATCCCTGCAATAGCAATAACTACGTATGACCTTAAATGTGCCCATTTCATCCCCTTAATTTCCCGTTTATATTTATCTTGCAGAAACTGGAAGCAGTAGCAAGATATGTTAGAAAAAACGATAAACCATTTGGTGGCATCCAGCTCATTCTGTGTGGAGATTTCCTACAATTACCTCCAGTTGTTGACAGAAGCAAGACAAGCAAAAGGTTCTGTTTTCAGTCACCGTGCTGGGATAAATGTGTTGACCTGTGTTTTGAACTGAAAGAAGTGCATAGACAGAAAGATCAAGAATTTGTATCAATATTGAATAGCATAAGGATTGGTTGTGTTACAAAGGAGATAAGTGATCGTCTCCTCGGTACAGCCTCACAAAAAATAGAAAGTGATGGAATTCTAGCAACAAGATTGTGTTCTCACACTAATGATTCAAACACTATAAACATATCAAAACTCAAAGATCTTAACGGTGAAGAAAAAGTTTTCAGTTCCCAGGATAGTGATAATGCTACTAAATTACTTGATATGCAAACAGTAGCTCCTTCAAAACTGGTGCTTAAGATAGGAGCTCAAGTAATGTTACTAAAGAATATAAATGTTAATGCAGGCCTTGTAAATGGTGCAAGAGGAATTGTTAGTAGATTTGAAGATGGTTTGCCAGTGGTAAGATTTAAAAATAAAAAGGAATATACTGCTAGAGCTGAGAGATGGTATGTTAAAAATTCAAATGGCAATCTTTTATGCCGTCAGCAAGTGCCTTTGAATTTAGCATGGGCCTTTTCAATACATAAATCCCAGGGGTTGACTTTAGACTGTGTTGAAATGTCCTTATCAAAGATATTTGAAGCTGGACAAGCTTATGTTGCTTTGAGTAGAGCACAAAGTTTGAATACATTGAGAGTTTTAGACTTTGATTCACGCCATGTTTGGGCTGATCCATCAGTTCTAGAATTTTATCAAAAGTTTAGGCGACGTCTTCAACAAATGGAAATAATCCCACTTGGAAGACCATTGGCTGATAAGACCAATAGAAAACCAAAACTTAGGGAAATATTAGAAAAGCAAATGCGAAGAAAATGAATTTAAGTACAACAGACATCAAATTATGTATTTTATTTGTAGACTTTATACAATGTACATGTAAAATCATGACTTTCCTTAAAATGTAGTATATTTCATAAAATAAGTATTAAAAATATGTAATTCAAAATTTTGTATTGCTTGTAACTTCATGGTGTACACAATATTGCACTACTTTATTTGTGCTATCCTGTATTGTAGCTAAACATGCCTATGTATGGGGTACTTTGCCACAGGATAAGACTGATAATAATAGCTAGTATTAAGAATAAGACTAATAGTAATTAATTTATGCACTATAATAAATTAAACGAAAATCACAAGTATGAAATTTGTTTTATTCACCACCATATTGACAAAATATCTATTCAGTACACACAGTTAATTTATGTTATATGGATTCCACAGTAGTTAATATTTCTATTTGTTCTTCAAGTGTAGCAAGTTTTTCTTGCAAACACTTAACCATATACTTATGAGTCTCTAATGATTGATTCTTATCCTTATTTTTGCGATCGTCTAAACTTTTTTGCAACATTTCTGCATGTTTTCTGTTCTGAGATAGTGCTTCTGTTAGTCGAGCATTCAAGTGTTCTTGCTTCTTTATCACTAACCATAGCTTTGCTTCTTCGGAAGTATTTGGTTTAAATCTTAGGTTATCATCAATACAGTTTTCTAAATTATAAGGTTCATTTAGCTTTTGCAAGTCTTCTTTTATGTTATCAGTCAAATCAGACGGTGTCATTTTATTAAATAACCTTTCAAGCTTAGGTTTGGAATAATCTGTAACCTGAAAAATAATAATTTTATAAATTAATGGTATGTATAAATTTTAACTTTTGCTTAAAAGTTTTATCTATCACCACACAATAAACTACAAAGATTTCCTAAAATACTAACAATAAACTCAAAATCTTATTGTAAAGTAAATACAAAAAAATTTTATCAAAGTCGCTATACCTTTGATGGGAATAAAGTAGGAAATGCATTATCTCTAAGTTTTCTCTGCAAATCCAAATATTTATTTTCAAAATGCCTCGAACAAATTTTGCTTTTACTCCAGTCGATCAAAGAACACTTGTTTTTTAAAACATGCAACCATTTGTTCCTCATATCACTTGAAGTTGGAAATCTGCAATTTTGTAATGTTAGTTTATAGATAACTATTAGGATATATTTACGTTCCTTATATTTTTATCCCACAGAAGTAGGCTCTACTGCACTGTTTTTCATGCACTTTTTTGCTCAAGTGTGAATATTGCCTGGCCATGGAAGTGAGAGTTAAAGGCTTAGGGCACCTTTATTACACAGTGAATTGTGGTAAATAACGATATGGTGAGACACAACTGTAAGATGCACGTTAGTTTTAGACCTTTAGGAAGTTTTAAAAACTTACGAAAAAAAATTTACACCGGGCGTCTTGTTATAAGCAGTCATCTTACACCCCTGTATAATACAATGTGTATTACTCATGGCGATAAAAATACTGCTCGATAACTTAAGGAATTGTTCAAGCTCGATATGTTGTAGTAAATGTATTTTATTTATATCAACAGTTTTTCATTAAACAGTCAAACACAGCAAAACAAACTTAATCAATTTCTGTCATGAGGCATGAAATGACAGAATGACAGATTTGTCAGAAGATACGCCACAGATTATAGCATAGTTTCTAAAGCTTAACACGTTTCTAGTCACACATCAACAAAAATTTACCCCATGCAAGTCCAGCATCATTTATTAAATCAGTTCAGAAAATAACATGGTATTTAATTTTATTGTAACATCATTTATTTTTCCAGATATTTAATCATTTTTACTTTTAATGCTAATGATAAATAAACAATTAAATGGTACATTTTTAATTATAAATAGATATCAATGTGAAAATATATTAATCTGTAACACTTAAAGCTACTGGTGGAATAAATCTCCAAACATGGCTGACTTCTCCTGCACATGAATGTGTTACGGAATGGTGATCCGAATCCTTAATAGTTGGAGTTTCCTCCAATACAGGTTCCGTAGTTGAGCATTGTATGTCAATTTTATATTCTCCGGGTGTCAAGAACACCACCGTACACTCATGATGAACTATTGCAGATTCCAACAAAGTTGCAAGCACCACTCTGTAAACGAGATGAAGTAGCATTATAAAACTTTCTAATATAATTTGTCCGCATTGTATTTGTGATGGTATTTATTCATATTTTAGTTATTCTCTAGAGGTTCTTACTTATTGTTGCCGGCGGTGGCTACGCGATTGTCCAGCTTGTAGTTGGTGGTGCCGTTGCCGTAGTCCTGGTAGAGGCGCACGGAGAGACACAGCCGGCGGAGAGGCGCGCCGAGTCCATTGCGTAACGCCACACGTAGCCTCACGCGTTCACCCGCTGCGCATACGCACTCCTCTTGAGGTTTAACACACTCTGAGTTCACTTGCACCTCTGTAACGGGAGTATTAATTCGAATTAATTGTCATAATTATAATCTTAAGTGTAAAAATTTATTACTTTATTAACTACGTGTGATTATGAAGGTTGTTTACCCCAGTGAAGCGGCGACATGCGCACGATATCTAGCATGGCCTGCGAGAGTGTGATGCCGCGTACAGAGGCGCGTCCTTCCGCACCTGAAGTCAGCAGACGCCAGCGCAATGAGACACGCGAAGACACGTGCGCCGCGCACGCTCGCTCTAACGCGCTGCCTGATATCGAGCTGCCTGATTTGCTGTCCACTTCTGTACAAAACAAAGACAAAACTGTTACTGACCTTATTAATTGAATATATTGTTACAAACAGTACAACTCTTACTTTAGTAATTGTATGAAAATTTCTACACGACGTGAGAATTTGTTACGGGCTGCGGAAAGTAATTGTATGCGTAGGAGCGAAGTTGGCGCGCCTTGGGAAAAGCTTGTGTCTAGTGTTAAAGGTTGAAGAGAGAGAGGAAAACATAGTACTAGGGCCACTAACCTTCATCAGCAGTGCGTGGTGGTACGGCCGCGAAGGGGCAACGTTCAAGCGGTACGGGCACACGGCACGCCTCACCGCCTTCCACTAGCAGGTGTTTGCCGGCTGCGTAGTGTAGCTCCATCTCCTCTGATGTTAAGTTCCGCACGTCCAACACTAGGTACAACTGACTCGGACTAGAAACCAATTTAAGTACTGTTTATTTTTTTTAATGAAGTCTAATAGCTTAACTTTACGACAACAGTCTAAGATAGACTTGCGTATGATCGTTATCACGCCTGATGGGATGTGATATGCTTAACATAAACTGAGAACTAAACAAGGGTAGATTTTTATTATTTTTCCTCTTAAGCTTATATTAAGGTAATAAGTTACTTACATTTCTGCAGGTAAAACATCCCAATGCGTAATGGACACGCTGGGCAACAGTTCTAGATTCATTTGGAGATTTGATTGACGGCAATGCATGTCTTTACCGGCTCCACCCGAATATCTTATGATTATCTGAAATATGAAAGAATTACCATAGTTTTATACTGCATATACTAAGTTAAAGCCCGTACATTTGACATGAGTAAAAAATAAATAGTATGTATACTCATATATGTATATTATATCGTTCGTTGGGTA
>DWOF01000472.1:0-10028 GCA_018250795.1 Clito sp. Burns02 | reverse complement strand
ATAGTTGCAGCGTGATGTTATATAGCCTATAGCCTTCCTCGATAAATGGTCTATTCAATACAAAAAGAATTTTTCAACTCGAACCAGTAGTTTCTGAGATTAGCGCGTTCAAACAAACAAACAAACTCTTCAGCTTTATAATATTAGTATAGATTTCTTTCTTTCTTTTTAGTCTCAGCTCAATGATTGAGCTGTAGTAGATTATGAATATGAATTCTGTTGATAGGTATTTATGAGTATTTTATCATGCAATGTCTAAGCTTCTTTGTAATGCTGATGCTTGCCCAAAACAAATTAACAACATCCGAGTTTATAGCGAGAATAATTATAATCCTTCCCAGAAGGTTCAGTATCTACAATATTTCGAATAGTTCCCTAAATAATTAGAGAAACCTTTGAAATCGGGGACAATAGGATTTTCGGCTTAATTCTATACATATGTAAATTTGCAAAGAATATTAGTTCTCTCGATTAATAATGAATTAGTGTAGTAGCTTTTTGGGGGGCAATATTAGATACCTAGGTAGAGAATGATATTAAGCGGTTTTTTGTAGAAAAGTATATAAAAAGTAATTATTATAGCAAACTAAAATTCCTAACCCGCAAAATGAAACCAGATGTTCTCATTTCTTATGCAAATCGTTGTTTTATAGCAAAAAGTCGGAGGTATTATTTTTTTATATTCCCTTTCCCTTAATTCCAAGAGCCTTATTCCACAACTTTGTTACAGCTTTTTCATACTGTTAGCGGTTCGGGAGAAAAAATTAAAAAACAAACAAGTTACTTTGAACCACCAAAGGCCTTTTTGTAATATACTCGTAAGTATGTAGCTACTAGTCTTTAAAGCCTTCTCCTTCTTTAAATACCCATAAATATATTACCTATTAACATTCATATAAAAAAGGTTGTAATTCACATCCTACTTCAGCCATTTACTACAGTGCTAACGTAGATCAAATAATGGGCTTATATCGATAGAGATTAAAAAATGGACCACAGAGAGTTGCCGCCCGCCCAATGGCATTCTTTTGGAAATGATAGATGAGTCTTATCTTGCGTATTCAGCTTATCTGTTCCCGTTTGTTTTCTGGAACTGTTTCAAAAGAAATTAAAAGGAATTAGATAAAAGTGTACGCAATTTGGTAATTTTTTCTTTCTGTAAAACAATATCATCTCTAAACAGTCCAATCTATCCGACAAATATCAGGTCATCTCTTCTCTGAGATGATTAAATAAAGTATGTAAAATACTAGGTAAATACATAAACATTTCTTTAGTTTCGCACAAAAGTAGGTACCTACCTAAAAGTGACATGACACTTTTTCGTTGAAACTCACGTAGTGATTTAACCTAACTAGGTACGTAGTATCGTGTGTATCCACATAGCATGTAGTCTCCACATCCATCCACAAAACTCGTATCCTGAACATGAATCAAGCACAAACCCCTTTGTGTCACCCAGTTTCCTCTGTCGAGATTGCTAAAAGCTATCTTCATAAGTTCACACGAGACTGTTACTTAAAATGTCATCCGCGTACGCAGTAAAAATGCTACTAGATATTACACTCTCAAGTAGAAACGTGTAGCGTGTTATAGCCACTTTACACAAAATATTACAATGCAATGTTTATACACGGTGCTACTATTAAATTCAAAACCTAGACAGAATTGCTTCTTAATACCTACATGATATAAACTCAATGTAATACCTACAAACTCATGCACTATAAGGACACACCTGAAACCTCAAACAACACCTTGCAAGTAGGTACCTACTAACGTTACTATTCTTGAAGCTAACAATAAGATATCAATCCCGAACGTAAGTATAAATAGAATGTAAGGAAGGCGACAAGAAAATCTTTATTTCACGTAGAAAAGCATCTCCGCCGTTAATTCGCTCACTTATTATGAACGACATATTCATCGTGTAATGAAAATGTAATGCTGAAAGTTGGCAAGTGAACGGTTGCTTATTTAGGGTAGCATGACACTGAGTAATGCATAATAAACTTGTTAGGAGCGAGTTCCGAATCTCTGGCGATTCGCCAAAATGCGTGCAGAGCCCACCATAATAGTTCGGGGATAAACAGCTTCAGTACAATAAAAAAAGATTTACACTGCGGTAATTCGGTGTGTATGTGTGTCTGTACATCCTAATTTTTGCTTGGCAAGGTACCTACATTTCTTTGCTGTATATAAATAATATTTTTCTATTTAATAACTTTAATACATTTAAACCTGTCATGAATCTACTCGTACCCTAAATGCAGCATTAGAAGTGTGTCTACTTGAAGACAATCCAATCGTAATCTTTATTTTATGGCTTCACTGCAGGCAAGAAACGTAGCGTAGTAACAAGATCAAGGACTACGCTGTTGTAATTTGAATCAAAAAGTAATCAATCTGTTATCCACTGTAATTAACTTAAATTGCTTAAAAAATATTATACTGTACTGTACGCACATCTAGCCTTTTACCTACTGTTTACAAATTCGTAACTGTTTAAACTATTATTTAATTTATCCATTGTAAATTGGCTTTTGTTGAGAATTGAAACAGAAACAGGTTGATGAAATATTTCATCTAAGGCGAGAGATTATCAGCCCACGTGGTCCAAGTGAAGTCATGCAGAAAGGCCGCCGCTCGCGGGTCCGACTGAAACGGGATTGTTCTAGGGATTGTCCTTTGAAGTTCTTTTTGTAAGCGTTCGTTCAATGTCTCTGCGATGGACGGATAAGTCACCGATAAGTCTCGTGTCTCGCACGGGTCTTCTTTAATGTTGAACAAACACATTTTGCCTGCAAGAGACCGTTATATATTAGTAAAAAGAATTTAAAATATAAGAGTTTATAATTCAATGTAAATAAATTATAATTAAACAATTATTCGCACAACACTTACCATTATCTTTATCAGGATAGCATATGTTTTCAGGTATTTTGCTACAATTCACTGTAACTTGATTTCTAATATGAGATAATTTCTCGATATCTAATTCCTTACCAAGTTCTTTTAGAACAGGATATACGGTACTTTTTTTAATCGTATCTACATAAGAAGGGGCTGTGCCCATTATTCCTTTGAGATTTTCTCCTTGATGATTAGCGTAACTTGGCCTTACATTTCCCGTGACTAACTTATAATCACCGAGGGTTATTGACGCAAATCCAGAATAGTCATTGATTTCAACTAATAAGTCTCGTTTGGAGTCATTGTTTGCGGTAATGCTGTCCCATAGGTCAATGCCATCGATATTAGCAGGTGGTTCAACCCCAACAGCTCGAAGTAACGTCGGCACCCAATCAACTACATGCATGTATCCACTCCAAGAATGATTCTCCGCGTAACTTAGGTTTTTACTCCAAATAAGACCATTGACTCTGATACCTCCCTCAAACGGAGTCATCTTTACACCTCGTAAGGGCCAATTTGACGCATAATTCTTATAAGGTCCAGATGTCATGCCGCCGTTGTCTGATATAAAAGCAATTATAGTGTTATCAAGCATTCCCTTTTCTGACAAAGCCTTCACGATGTCACCGACACTGTCATCGAGCTTTTTCACCATTGCTGAGGACAAAGAACGCACGATTAAAAACCTATACAAAAAAAAGGAACTCTACAAAAATGCACTAAATTTTTTAAGACTAGGATAATTCGTGTCAAGTTATGTCTAACAAGTGGCAAATGGCAGCTCTTCTAACTACATAAAGTAAGTAGATGGCTATGTAAACCTGCGTAAATCCTTCGTGCCATTGATTCAACGTGACGCATCTTGCGGACCTCTTCCGGTGGAGCCTGCAGTTCAGCGCCGTCGTTTGCCGAATGCGGCGCATTGTGAGCAACCGTCAAAAACAACGGATTCGCTTCGTTGTGATTCTTAATAACTAGAACAATTAAATAATAGTTTTACTCGTTTATGCACAAGTTCGATTAAATCTAAGAAAGAACTAACTAATTATTACTTTCAAAACAGTTTCTCTATTCATCACAAGCTAAAAGAGTTATTGCGTTTGGACTTCATTAAAAGTATTTCAGTCTTGATAGTTGTTTCGAGTACGTACATCTAACGTTTTATTTATAAAGAACATGCTGCTTACGTTAGAATTTTTTTAATATAAAAATAAAAGATGTAGTTACAACACTGATATTTCTAAGCTGCAAACTAAAAAAAAATTGTTGGTACATACTTGATACAGCTTCTTCGTTGTACAAATCCGTAACATACTTGGTAGAGTCCCAATTTGCTGTCAGATTCCGGTAGAAGTCTAAGCCGGATACGTAACCGATACTCCACTACAAATATAGTAACAAATTCTTACTTAGACATGTACATTTTATGCGTAAAAACCATGAAACAAATCACATACCGTTTCTTCTGCAGTGTACTCATAGTAATCGATGTATCCAGTTCTGTGACCAAAATGAGAATCGAATCCTCGGAGAGTAGGCAGATATTCGGTACGGGCATGACCAACGTGCCATTTGCCCACCAAATGTGTAGCATATCCGACCTCCTTCAAATACTGAGGCAGGATTTTCTCGGTTAATGGTAACGCTCTATCTTCACCAATTGTCAACGGATATCCCTGCATACCTGTAAAAGTATTTTAAAAATGCGGCAGATAATGTTTTAAACACAAAAACTATATAGAATAGGTATCAATTTATCCTTAAAACCATCAATTTACCTAAAACATGTGCGAATTTTCCCGTATAAAGCGCGGACCGTGAGGGCGTGCATACACAATGGGTGTAATATCGCTCCAGCGCTACCCCTGAGTACGCCAACAGGTCTATATTGGGCGTCATTATCTGATCGGAGCCGTGGAAACTCACGTCGTTCCAGCCCTGGAACATTTCACCATATCAGATAATTGCATTTTATGGCGTCATTCAATATTTCTACGATTTTGAAAAAAGAAATGAAAAATGTGACTGAAGGCATAAATAAGGCTAAATTTCTGTCACAAAATGAACATCTACCACAAAATGAACTTGATGATGCTATTTTGAAACCCATATTTTAATTACGCTCAAGTTTAATAATGCAAATTGGCAACGAATTGGCAACAAAAGGCGTCTACGCCTTGAAATGAAAACAACTTTCTTACATGCAATTAAGCTTTCCATTTTCAAATTACGTGGTTGCGTAGCTCGGAACCGTTACACTCATTATTACGTTATATTATGTCTTAAATTTATTTATTCTTAAATTACCAGTATTATTGTTAATCAAGTAAATTAAATAATAAATATGCGCGTAGTTTGTTCACTTTGGTGGTCGAATAGCGGAGATCAATCCCGAGACCCAAGGATAAAATTAGAGTTAGAGATGTTAAGTTCGTACCTTAATTTTATGACCGAACCGAACTGAAATAGACAAACCGTACCTTGATTATATTATAGTATTTTACTTTTACACAACAGAATATTAGATAGGTAGGTACCTACTATCGAAGTAACCATCGAGATATCTACTCGTGCTGTTAGGTACGATACCTACCTACTGTCTGTATTGTAAGTACTCGTAGGTACCTAATATTATTTTATTTTCAAGTAATAGTTCCGTTGGACTGTAATTAAGTTCAAGGTTTCAAATCTGTAAGCGGATTTGCTCTATTTATTACCTACAAAGTTTACAATGAATTTACAAGTCAACTTATTTGGCTGTTTGTTCATATACGGTGTTAAGTAATTTCTAAAACTCGCATTATTAATGAATAACATTTTATCTATAGTAAGACTTTCTTACAACTTGATTAGGTCAATGACACTGATAAACGAATGTTATTTAAAAGTAGACACCAACCAAACCGGCTAAACGGACTTTAGATTTTAATATTTGAAAAAAAAAAGAAAGTGATACAGACGGCCTTATGCCATTTTGCTAATTGCTGGGATCGGATTAAGATTCGTTTTTTCTCTACGACTTATGGCGTTCGCCAGCGGATTCGGTTGGTTAGGTGTAGTTAATATTAAATAATCTAAATGACCTATTAGATAAAAAAGTATCTAAAAATATCTAGGTACCTACATATAAAATTTACTAAATAGAGAGCTTTCTTAACTGCAAGTACCTATACCTACGTTCTATTTTGTTAGTTCAGTGCAACAAAATGTTACAATTCGATTTCTATGCATTAGATACCTACCAACTTATAGTCCCAACACTTTGCAAAGTTGCGTAAATCTGCTTTTGATCTAATATTGCACACAGGCAACCATTGTGTACCGTATCTAATGGTATGATACAATAAATTTATAGGTTTCGTTCTTACCATATCTGTCTTGCTACACTCTATTTACCCGTAAAAAGTTTGGCTTTACTATCTCCTATAGATATTCATTTTACTCACCATATCATCAGCAATAATTAGAACAATATTTGGACGGCTTGCTTTCCCATCAGTAATTGTGCATAAAATAAGCAATATTGCTGTCCAATATATAGGTGAATACATTCTGTGAAGATATATAATGTAGTCTTTAAATGAGAAAAAAATAAACTTGAATCAATAAATTGTTCAAACTTTATTATATGTTTCCATTATAACAGTGATAATTAAATATCTAACAACAAGTAGGTATCTTTATTATGGCATACAATGCAAAATAATTTCTCATAAGATTCTGATAAAACAACATCAATGAATAAATTTATTTTCCACTCAATTTTCTCGGTATTACCAAAAAGTTACTTACATTTTAAAATAATGCATTTTCACATGAACACAAACTAATACAGAAAAAATACGGCATGTAATACTATTTGTGAAAAAAATATAAACTTCACTAACAGTAACGTAACATCAAGATTTGTAAACATAAAAAAGTATAAAAAAACATAAAAACACGAGCGGTCGGTAGGGACTTTTCACTGGAGACTGTCCCAGATAAGAATCATCGCTATACATGATACTCGTATTTTATCTCGCATATCACCACCTACCATATCATCCGTACCATACGAATGCAATATAATCTCTACTAGTTTAATAGTTAAATAGTTATATACTACATACATGGTTTAATAGTTTTACACGATGCTATTCCATTTACCTATTGTTTTCATTATACTAGCTATCTATTAAATTATTCATTTTTTTATCACTATTTAGCTACCATGTACAAAAACATTCACGAAATGTTTAGTAATAATTTGTGTCACCCTAAATAAACTAGGTAAACCAAAAACAGAGGTTTTCTAAGTCAATTATAAAAAAAAATCGTTTCCCTAATTATTTCATTTCCATGTTTAGAGTTTGCAGACAAACTCAAAACTAAAGTAACCACCTAACGAAGCAATATTACGTCATTTACGGCAACATTTTCGTCCTCCGAGGCGAGAAAATGATAAATAACAAATTCAAGCAGTAATTAGATATAGGTAATCAATACAAGGTACCTATATAACCTTACATCGCGAATAAATGTAGATAGCATTTTGAAGTACTAAAGTGAGTGAATGGTTTATTTACTTCAACCAAACTGCAGAGATGCACCTCCAATGCTGTCGCTTCAAACAGAATACGGTGAGTAAAACCATAGTGTTATTAACAGTTAGAAATGTCTCGTTGCCTTACTTTAACATGTTACGATACGAGTAGAATCCTAACAAGTGTACTTAATCTTCGCGTTCCTTAATTAACTCCGCCTTTCCTTGTCCAAAATTCTGTACAGAATTAAGGAGGATTGATAAGATATTATAACTATACCCTGTACGCGTGGACGAGGTAGTAATGTGATAATTGGTATTCTTATATTATTAAAAATATTGCTTTCTCAGCAGTATGACAAAATTAACGTTTGCAGTTCTATATGATTCGAATGTTGGGATGTAAACAATGCATACAAACCGATTAGCAGTGCAAATGCACAGTAATGTTACGTTATAATAATCATTTATCGTACAACTACGTACGTATAAAAATTCTATAAAATTGCAATGATGTAAACCTAATGTAGTGGTTCTAACTAGAAGTCTAAAATCCTAGTTCGTAGCCCAGTCATCTCGTAAGACGTCATATTCTTAATCTTATTCCGAAACCGGAACAAGAATAAGGATATTATTCCGATTTTTTTATTTCTACCTTAATGCATTTACAAGGTCAGAAATTAACATTGCAGTGTCAACTTAAGTGGTTCAATGACTTCCAGTTTCGAGTAGATACGTGAAAGTTTAGTTGTTTAAGTGATTTGTAAATTAAATTATCAATACAGCCAAAACAACTGATTGAAATGGAGCTTATGATTACAACCAGTAATATTTAAAGATATTGACTATCAACAACTAACGCAAGATATCGGCATTTCTATTAGCTAAAACGTATTATCCTATCACTTATGTACTAGAAAACTAAACTTAAAAAATACATCTTAAAAGGCACATAAAGTTCCTGAACCCAGTTGAACAGTCGCAGTTAACAGAGCGTCCAAGATTTCTATTGTTGACAGTTTTCTTTTGGTTTAACTTTTCGTTAACATTTGCTGTTTGATTTCCAGGCGTTTCATCGGCGTTGTATATCCAGGGCGTCCAGGTGTAGTGGAAATTGGCTGGATCAGCGGCCTCATCCAACGCTGTACGACCTCGTCTCATTTGCATGCCCCGTAGAGCTCTGAGTCTATCCGTCAACATTATCGCGATCTTGTTCGCGCTATTCCACAAGTCGTGACTCTCCATTGGATCTCTTCGAACATTGAATAGACAACCCCGAGCTAGAAAAAAATGGGTGTGTTATTCAAAATGCTATTTCTTTTATTAATCTAAACGAAATTAAATATTATAATTTAGATATTTTTTGTTTTGTTTTCGTAAAATTACACTGATATACTTAGTAATACTTACTAGGTGTCGGAGTGCAAAGAGTTGCATCCCTCACAGTGTCCCTTTGTCTAATCATGGCAGCATTACGTATAGCTTGCACTTGCTCTGGATCTATGTACAATCCCATTCTTTCATATACCTGCGCAACTTGACATGTCAATAAAATTGGGAAATACGGCGGTGGTGGATCTTTGTTCACCATAAACTCTTCACCATAATAATCGTTCCTCAGTCCCGTTACGTTTCCTATAATAACCTTGTAGTCTCCTGCTCTATACGCGGCGTAAACGTTATTACCGCCGTCTTCAACAGCTATCAGTACTTCTTTTCTTTGTGATTCAGTATTTTGCACTATAGAGTCCCATTGATTGACACCATCCATCTCGCTTGTTACTCTGCCGCCTGCGGCCCTCACTAAGGTGGGCAGCCAGTCCGTTATATGCATTAAGCCATCCCATATTCTAGGCTGGAATCCTGCGTGCCATATAAATGCTGGTACCCTCACGGCGCCTTCCCAAGGAGTTTCTTTCCTTCCTCTAAATGGGAGGTTAACGCCCCAGTTGTTCAAGTCTCCAACTGTTGGTGCTCCATTGTCAGATACGAATATAATAAGAGTGTTGTGCAGCATTTGTGCATCGTACAATGCTTCAACAATTTGACCAACACTGCGATCCAAAGCAGCCACAAGTTCTGTAATAAAAAAAATAGTATAAGTCACTTTATTTTTCAAATTTTACATTGTATTTTACTAACAGCAGGTACAGTAAAATAATACTTTTCAGCATAATGTATTCTGTACATTTCGTCAAGGAAGTATTTTATTTGAAGCTAATCTACTAGAGTGCCCTAAAATAAAATTTAAAGATAAAAACTAAATTGCCTAATTTAATTACCTACATTGAGATAACACAGTTATTTTCTGGTACACGTAGCCGGTGCAATGAACTTTTAAACTTCAAACCAATTAATTAATTTTTAATCTTTTATACCTACCTACTTTTTTTTTCATCGTCTTTTGAACTAGCAAACGCCCGCGACTTCGTCCGCGTGGAGGTATAGCCTAAAACCTTCCTCTATAAATGGTCTATTCGACACAAACATAATTTTTCAATTCGTACTACTAGTTCCTGAGATTAGCGCGTTCAAACAAACAAACTCTTCAGCTTTATAATATTAGTATAGATTATACTACTGGATA
>DWOF01000471.1:0-10031 GCA_018250795.1 Clito sp. Burns02 | reverse complement strand
AAGTCGTCAAAATTGATAGGTGTGTCAGCTCCAGGAAAGAATTCACATAGTGCAGACATTATTTCCACAACCTGAAAAATTGTTTACATTGGCCAGATGTATTTAATACTATAACTAAAATACTATTGAAATGCAAGCCTGCATAAATTAATTAAAAAGAAATCTGGTGGTCTGGATGCTCATGCTTTAAAATATGATAAAAAAATTTATAGCTTTTTCGCCTCGCCTCTTTCAATCCTTTGGTATCTTGACAAGTAAGTTAATTTATGCAGCGATTCCTCAGGTATTGCACCAGTGACCGCTAAAATCAGGTTGTGCACCTGTCTGTTTATCAGCATTAAAAAAAATCTTACAAGTTTAGTTTACCTTAGCCATACTAGGTCTCTCTGCAGGAATCTTATGCCAACATTGAGTCATTAATTGTTCTATTGGTTCCGGGCAACCTTCTATTAAATTTGGCCTTTGACCTGAAAGAGTAAATAAGCACTTTAAAGTAATTTTACTAAATAAAATAAATAATTTTTTTCTAACCATTAAACCATATCAACATTAGACTACCATTTCTAGCCAGAAAACTAAAGATGAAACAAACCAACTTCACAGTCAAACTGAATGGATGAATTTCAAACCCTTTAAGTACAAAATTTCATCACTATTCTTCTTCCTCTTCCTTCCGTTGTATTAAAGAAAATTGATAAAAATGGCAAATTATGAATTACCTGTATGCACCGCCCACATTATTCTAAACGCTGAACCTCCTTCTTCAAATGGTTTCCTTCTAGATAGGACTTCCCACAGGATTATACCCCACGAAAATACATCACACTTTTCTGTGTAGGATGATCCCTCAAAGACCTGTAAGAGAATATAAACCACTTTTGAGTACGGTAAAATTATTAAACATTAAGCAAAATAGATCTAATAATATAAATAACATAGTTTTCTTGCATACAACAAATGGACAGACAGGATTTTTGTCCATTTAATGGCCATGGTGTACAAACATCAGATGGAATGGACTCTTATTTATGACTGTCTTCACATTATAGCATTTTATATTAAATAAAGGTGACTATGAAGTATAGTGATTGATGCATCTGATTATTCTAGAAAACATCTACATGGAGAAATAAAGCAAGGTACACACCTCGGGAGCCATCCAAGCCGCACTTCCTTTATTATTTGTCATGTATGTAGCCTTATCTGCGGCAGTTCCAAAATCACAAATTTTGAGTTTCTGTCCACCAGCTACTAGAAGAAGATTTGGAGGTTTGAGATCTCTGTGAATAAGCGGTTTCGGTCTCATTGCATGTAAGTAGGCTACACCCTGAAAAAATCATCAAGTAATCATTAATATTACTTTTTACTAATATTATAAATGTGGAAACTTAAATGTTTGGAAGTTAATTTACTCTCTCCAATCTGTTATTTAACACATTAAAAAAATTAAATATTAATTTGTATAATTGATTGAAAAACTTCATAATTGAAGTAGATTGTTAAAATAAATCAAATTGGTAACACTTAATGTTTTCATCCTTGTGTAATGTCACTAATTCTTGTCAAAGGAAAAATAAAGGATTAATCGACATGTTGATCAGTTTAAGCAATAAGATAAGATAGATATTGCAACAAAATACTACCTTTTTAAGATAAAATGGAATAAGTTTAAAGCTTTCAAGATTGTCAATATGGGTTTCTAACTATGCATCGCAATCCTGAACTGCTATTTTCAAGTTTAAGAAAAATAATTCTTTATGAACTTTGTTTACTATTTTGGAGTTTGTATCACAATGGTATGACCTTGCTAGAGCAAAGTTGTTCTTATCATATCACCAATAAATAAATAATCTTAATAAACATTGATTAATTATAACATTATTTACCTCAGCACACTGTCGTGCCCAGCTCATAGCATGTGCTGCTGTGTATTTAGGTTTAGGACGCACATGAAGAACGTTATATAGAGAACCACCTTCAGCATACTCCATAACAAGACAAACGTGAGCCCCTTTAGTGCATGCTCCATACAGTCTCACAATATTAGGGTGGGAAACTCGAGACAACTGTCGCACTTCTATTGCAAACTCTCGCTTTTCAGCCTCTGAATTTATGTGTTTCACCGCTACGAATGTGTTCCGCCATAAACCTTTCCATACCACGCCAAAAGCACCCTTTCCAACGACCTGTGAATATAATACACATAATTAACAAATCGTGTACTTTAGCGGGGCACATATTAATCCACACGTATCAACAGCACTTGCCTGTAATTCCTGTATTTCACTGTAATCTATCTCCTCAACGAACGTCTGTTGAACGACAGATAAGTCTTGCCCAGTGGAAGCCATCGGTACACTTAATATCACATTATCAAAATGACTAGGATTGAACACCTAATACTATTTATTTGAACAATTAAATTTATTCCGTAGAAAAGGGTTATAAATAGTTGGTTAGATCAGTTTTCTCGCTATTGTTTAGCAGAGAAAAGCAACTGCGACAAGGCCGCCATCTTTGAAACTGACGACTTTTTAAAAATAAAATCGAGATTATACGTGCTTGGCCGTGGATTCGATGGTTTAGGATCGTACCTCAGTGCCTACAACTTTTGGGCTAAGTTCCCAAAAAAAACCTTTGTTATCATAATAATAATCGCTAACGTAAAAAATTAAACACATAGCTGATTAATATAGAATTTATTTAAGTAAGTGCGTTGATATAAAAAAAAAATCGCACGGTTTGGACAAATGTTTTATTTGATGTTTTCTGGGATTGTTACATATGAATTTGTGTTGCTCGGTGAAGGTTTTCTATGAATTATCATCTTCTAATTCTGCTAGCAACTCGTATGCTTCATTACATTTAAATTTCTCAGCAACATCTCTCGGTGTTTCATTGCTATTGTTAGTCATTTTCAGATTCGCCCCTAACTGTACGAGAATACGAATAAGTGTACAATTGTTACTCATAGCAGCAAAGTGAAGTGCTTGCCGTCCACATGGTGCTCCTGGATCATTTACGAGTGCACCTTTCTCCACAAGAAGTTCAATAATACTCTCATCCTCTTTTGTTGGTTTGCACATCATAACAAATTCTGAAATATTTCACATTTAAATAAGAAAATGTGAATGAAAAAGATTTTTCTGTGACAAAAAAATTTACTAACGCAGAAATAGGCCTGAGTCCACTGGATTCGAACGGGGCAGGATTTCAGCACCATGATTAAATAGAAGGTTGGCTAGTCTGTACGAAGGTCTGGAAAATTATTTATGGATCGTTACATGCCTAGGTATTCTTATACTTTATGCATATTGACATAATTATATGAATGTAAAAAAGGGGTACAGTACCTTCTCATCAAGCATAGCGAAAGTGGTGTCATGCCAAATCTATCTTTATAATTTAACCGTGTTTTAATGTTAGTTTTTAAAAGTAGGACTACAGCAGCCTCACTATCAGAACAAACTGCTAAGTGAAGGGCATTTCGACCTAAACAATCCACTGCATCCAAATATACGCCTTTACTGTGGAAACAATATATATATATATTTTTTATTTAGGTATAACAGATTCTATTGATTATGGATTTCCGCAAAGAAAAACCTGATACAATTAATAAGAGTAGAACCTACCTACATTACTACTTTAATATAGGTACTAACCTTATAAGTAATTCAAGAAACTTAACATTGCCAGTTTCCGCTGCTATTAAAAATTCATTATCTTCATGCAAAAATTCTACAACTCCCATTAAATATGGGTTATGGCTCGTGGGATATAGGGAGTCTTCGGGAACAATATGAATAGATCTCGGCAAGCCGGTAAAAGACGGAATGTGAACATCCAATGAAGATTCCGATAATTCTGATGTAAGAGACAAACGAAAATATTAATTCGACAGCAATAAAAACATCCAAAATAATCCCTATAAATTATATCTACGTGTGGCCGAAAGTCATGCATCCTGTGCAATTAAAGTAGGTAGGTACCTAACACTATATGTAAATAAAACATGAATGATAATTTGCCGTATTTACTTTATTAAGGTAGGCAATATATTAATGAACGGTAAAACATTAATTTATTTCTCTTCCTTAGCATCTTGTTCATCCTCTGGTTGTGGTTTTACATTCGATGTGAGTGATGAGGTTCGGAAGGCTTCAAACTGTTCTCCCTCTGGTATCGTTTCCATTTTAGGCACTCTTTCCAATACTGATACTCTTTTCGCCATGGATTGTCCTAGGTCTAGAATGGAGTCTTTTTCTTTCAGATAAGCGACCACTATAGAATCATTGTCATCATCAGTATCACTTAATACTTTGTTTTCGGGCTGGGAATTAGATATCTCGTTTTGTTTTTCTGTACTAAGAGTTAACATTGAATGTTCGGCTGAAAACTGTTTATCTTTAAAAGTGTTGCTTGTGGAAGGCAGTATATCAGCTACATTCATCTTGTTATAACTTGTAGAGGAAGGTGCAGTTTCATTTAAATATATTGTTCCTTTTGAAGTAATATTATTTGGTGAATCTACAGTCGAATATGAATTTTCTTTTGAAACTGAAACTTTATTCGATGAACAAATTATGTTTCTTTCGTCTTCATTTGTTAGCAAATACGACTTAAAAACTCTAAGGGATTTTGCTAGCGATATCTTTAATTTCTGTATCCAAGTCTGGTGCCTGGAACTAATTAATTTATATGGTTTGGATATTCCCGAATAGTAAAATTACCAAATTGTTGTATTTTATGGTGCCTGACACAAAATTGAGTGCGTGAATTTTTTTCTAAATGTAATCTTTTCGAAGTGTTCATTAATTCCAATATGTGTTCTGGGAAGACTGGCTCCGAATATAAACAATCCAACGCAGATTTAATCAAATCTTTTCCCAAACGGCACAAAAACATTACAATGTAACTAAATATATATAAAAACATTTCATACTTGGTCCAGGACGCATTTTCGCCATCTTCCAATTCAACAGAGTTATGTATTTCTGCAATAGATTTTATGGGCTGTTGAAATAGTTTTTCCGTGTTATTTTGTATATTGGCTTGAACTTCTTCTTTCATATTAACTTAAAACTACTTTCTAAATATTAGCTTACTCAGAGATAAGTAGGTACCTAATCAATGAGAATATTAATTATTATATTGTAGGTACGTAAATGGTCAACGCCGTTGACATGACCTTTCAGTTTTGATAGATGTTTTGGATGATTTTCAAAGTAAGCCTTCTTTAAAAAAGTTTTCTATCAGTTTGCTATAAGATTCATCTGATAAAGTTTTTATAAAGAGTTTAAAAACAAAAATGCCCCCTGGCGCTCACTTGACTCGTTTTGGCGGGGCCAAGTGGCCCCGGACACGGGGACACGGAAGTCCGTGTCCCCAGATATTTTACTAAGGGGGGGAATACTGGATTAAAAGTCAATTTGTTGATAATACTAATTTAATACACCAATGTTACCACGTCCATGTACATTTAGATAGACTAAACTAATGTAAATGTGAAGTTTTACCTCACTACGAGTTACAATAAATACGAGTGAGTTACTAAGTAGCCATTTAAATAGTGCCAATAATGTTTCTATTAGATATAGTGAAATATACTCGAAATAGTCCTGAAAGAGTAGATAGGTACATGATCTTAAAACGATATGCTGTAAATTGAGGTAGGACCAAAAAGTATGTAGTTTTTCAAATTTTATTTAAATTTAATTACATCCCATCCTTCCTATCTTTAAATCCTAGGCCATTAAATTGATGAATCTAAATAATTATATTATTATAGGTAAATGCATAGGTAACTAAAATAGTTTAAGGTAAATTTTTCATACTTCGATTCTATACTCAACGCTCCAAAGGCTTTCAAATACCATTCCTCAATACCTACGTCCCACAAATCAAGGTATAATAGAAAATTATGTGCGCAGCTTCTATTGATATAATGGTAGAATATGAGAAGAAGCTAACTAATAACTAACATTTAACTTACAACATACATACAAATGACCTGAAATTGTGATTTTGATCTGAAGTATTTAAAGTATAAGTCGCCGATATACAGGGATATCTTGCTCCTGCACACGTGGAGCGGAGCGGAGCAATTCAGCGAGCGTGTACAGGTCATCACGAGGACGGTAGTTGTTCTGGTGCATCATGTTGTCCGAGCGCTTGCGGGCCACCATGAAGCGCTTCATCTTGTTCGCGTACTGCCTCTTACGACGCGCTTCTTCGTATCTTTGGGCCAGTTCGTTGGGATCTACTTGATAGATGTCAGGCATGTTTCGAGAGAGTGCCATACGGTTTTGCTCCGAAAAGTAGGAGTGATGAGGATAGTCACGCTCACGGGGCCCAATGACTACCGGCTCGTTGTACCACAAATCTCCATTCTCGTCTACTTCGGGCTGTTCTTCGTCAAGGGAATTCATACGACCATAGTAACGATCAGCGGCCCATTGATTCGCATTCCATTCTTGCTTCCTGCGCTCCTGTGCCTCCCATAAGTTGAGAAGAGCTCGTACATCAGCCGCGCTAAGGCCGGAGTCTCGCTTGCGACGCTCCGAAAGAGGCCTAGAAGAGGCATCTATGCTTAATTTCACGATAAGAGAATGACTGAAATTTTATTGTTAAAATAATTATGATTTACCTAAAGTTTTTTTTATTGCCACCAGAGTTTTTGGTGGATGCAGTTTTAGCAGATGCCGCCGCGCCACCGATTTTACCACTGCCTCGTTTGCGGCGCTGCGAGTCGTGTTCATTCGACATTGTATCTACAGGAGACAGGACATCCTCAGACCTGAAATCAGAACAATTATTAATTTCTTATTGAAAGCGATTGTCGTTTGTAATTATCGAAATTAAACTATCCAGTTGTTAAAAAGTTATTTTTCAGTTTCACTTACTTTAAATTCTTTTTGCCAGAGCCGGACTTAGTCGCTACTTTAGTAGCAGCTCCTGCGCCACCAACTTTGCCGCTGCCTCGCTTGCGGCGCGTCGTGTCGTAGGTGGACGCAATGCTCTCCATTGCCGGGGGTTCACCGTACAGCTCAGACCGCATAATGAGATTATCAAGCTCTCCAGTGGACTGTGGAGCGTCATATCTTCGCCCTAATCCTTGTTCGTATCCTTCGGAGTTACCTACAAATGTTCGATTTTATTTAATTCACACTATATGTATCTAGCTATGTAATACGTGAAGTAAGGTTGTCTTTGAGGTTTATTAAGATTTTTACCTTCCTCGCTAAGGGCAAGAGGGTATGGTTCCAAATCATTTTTATCGCTCTTGTTCAAAAACAGTGACTGGGTATCATCCTTGGTTTGATCCCAGTTTTCCGGCAGTTCTCCTATGGGACCGCCATCTAAAAGTTTTAAATAAGAGTAAAGTACCTGGATCGCAAATTATGCGATGATAAGTAGGTAGGTACATAAGTTAGGCGCCATGGGTGCGGTCAGAAGTAGAAAACAACAGTGGGAAAAACAGTTGCAACATTAAAGGGAAACAAGAAGGGAATATCTAATGAATTTGTTTCAAATAAGTCGCGCATTTGAAAAAACAAAAGGCTAGATAGGTACCTTCTACCTACCTACCTACATAAAAATAAAAAAGTAAAATTAAAAAACTTTAAATAAGTAATCAATTCGGTGTATTTGCTATCAATATCGGAGTATCATTTTAAAATTGATGCATAGAACGATGAAAAGGTCACAGTTAAACTTGGAGAAGAAATTGCGTCGTAGGTTCGGCGCAGACGAACCACCTGTTGCTAAATATAGAGCACTGTTATCCCTCGCCGGGTAATCAATACACGGGACAAAACAACACCATGTAGATACCTTATCTATTATTCAGGCAATAGGTATACAAGGTAATAAATATACGTTATAAGGCTGAATAAGGTAATAAAAAGGATAAAGATATTATCATAGAGTTGATAAATCGTACCTTTGTTAGTAGGCGTTGGCACCGCATCGGTTACGAGGAATACCGCGAACACCGCGGTCAAACTGATAAGTAACATTATTAGTATCAACAACTGGTATCAATAATTGTTAAAATTAACTCAGTATTAATATTTTTGGGGAACGTTGATGAAGTGACGGCTCTCGAGGTACGAGTGTCGCCTGCTCGGATCCGCTGGAGAGAAAAGCCGTGCTTGCTGTCGATACATTTGCGACATGCGCAGTCCAGACTACAGGGGTGGACTAATTCGTCAATTTCGGTCTTTCAAAACATTGTATCTACCTATCTGTTTTTTTCTGACAGCAATCAAATAAACAAAATAAATGGAGCCTTTTTAGCTTCATCATTATGGATTAGAGTGATTGCGTACTAACCTATTGATATGCTTTTATACAGTGCATGCTGAAAAGTCTCTAACAAAACATTGAACTGAATAAAAATACAAAAATATTTATTGAAAACTTAATCCTATTTTAAATAAACCATTGTTCCTATTCTATTCTATTCCATTCCTAGCACTATCTATTACCATAAACCATTAAAAAAGCTCTATTCGTAATATTAAATGTTTGTTATTTTTAGACTTACCTAATATCAAAATATAGGTGCCCTATTACGAAGGCTGCAGAGTTCAGCCCTGTTTCGATGACGTCTGAGTCTGTGGAGCCAAACAATTCCTTCGTAAAATATCATATTGCCAGGGAGATGGGTCGAGACGAGCAGATGGCGTCGGAATATATTATTTACATCACATTAAACAGCTTGAACTTTCGATCTCACTGATTTTACTGAAAGTAAAACGAATAGGCTTGTTATGTCTAAAGGAGGTACCTACCTACCTAAATCAATGGGCCGCTGTGGTTATTTATAACTTGCCAAGTCTTTAGATTACCTACCCTTTGACCTCTCTATAATCTAAACTACCTATTCGTACCTACTCAGAACCTTCTATTCAGTAGATGAACACTTTCATACTCAGCTCCGCATTCGTACCTACGAGTATCTATATCTAAACTGCGTAGGGACCACATGAGGTGTTAGGTCTCTAATGTTGAAATCCTTGCTTATTGAAGGTGCAACTTGCACCCTTATTATTAGGTACCTGCAACGTAGATGTAACACAAGGGAAAAGCGATAAATAGGTTCTTTGTATTTTGCATCTAGTATTACCTACCTATTAAATATGATACCTAAATATAGTCAGATATATTCTGCGTCTGACTGTTCATTGGAAGAGCACAATGTCGCAAGTTGTCGGCTATCATCTTGTTCGGTCACTTTACAACACAAAGGCTGGACGAGTCAGGCAATAGAATGTTCCCGCGAGCTAACTACGTCCTGTAATCAGGTGGGTATGTAACTTCCATCGGGATCTTTGACATGCTTTATGATTTCCTTTATTTTTTTTAATAAGTAGGTAAGTATTGTTGATGTTCTACGTCGCTACTTACGAGTACAACTAGCTGGTATGAAAGTCTTGCTGCACAGATGACAGGCTACAATCCCCGACACGCATCCACTTCTGATTTTTCGTTTTTCTTCGAATGTTTATCTAAAAGTACCTATAAACAACATCTAAAGCCTAGCATGTGATGCGATCACAATAGATAAGCAATATCGGGCGTGGTAAGTACCTACTCTGCTAGTACTACCTACTCTTAACTAGTAGGTACCTACAAAGCGAAATTGGTACTCGCTTCAGAGGGCACGTTAAGCAGTTGGTCCCGATTTTTATCGACAGTTAACAGTCGTTAAACCTCGTTGAAGGCCTTATGGGTTGTGGGGAGAGACCTGAGCCTTGAAATTACTTAAACTTATCTGTAGGTAAACAGTGATCTGGTAAATAAAATACAAGAAATAGTTTTAACAAAATTTTATTGCATAAATATTACGATAAGGTACCTAGTACTTATTATGATAGAATAAAGTGGTAAACCATTAAATAAGTTGTCTTTGACAAATTAATTTGCCTGAAAACTAAAAGGGAGGCTTAATAGTTAAGCAATCTAACAATACTACATTCTAAGTCAGGCTCAATCATAAGTATTTTTAAGCTACATTTTTGTTA
>DWOF01000470.1:0-10037 GCA_018250795.1 Clito sp. Burns02 | reverse complement strand
AATATTCAGCAAGATTGTTAATTTTGAACAGGTATTCTTTCCAATCAACAAGTTTTTAGAAAATTTTACAGCATAAAATTTTTAACACAAAACGTTTATTGAAATACACTGAGAGACATCGTTATCTTTCTCTTATCTAACACAATGAAAATAAATACATACTTCTTATAATATTCTGTTTTTTAAGAACAAGGAAGTTGCACATACCTACAAAATAAGCCTATGTACATATATATTTACATTACGAATTTTTCTTCCACAAAAATGGAATATTACAATTTTACTTGAATTAGTTATAAACTTCGCAACATTTCGTGACCAAGGTTATATGGTAAACTACTACAGTCATCCTAAAGAGGCGTAAAGTAGGTGAAGGCGTTGTCGAGTAGAAATTTCTGCGAAGCAAGTTTATAACTAATTCTATCGACAATGGATATGCGCAAAGTAACAAGATAGGAAGGTACTTGCCGAGAAGAAAATACTCATGTAATCTATGTAGGCAGATCGCCAGCAGTTGTAACTTTATGAGTTAACCACAGGTTCAATACGTAGGTACATTAATTTTTATAAAATAGTATCTAAATTAGCAAGTTGAATATTATATAACAGGGAATCCTGCACTATAGTAGTATCGAAAACAATCTATACACATTCATTACATAATGAAACTTTAACACAGAGACAAAATATTTCAAACATGGCACGAATAATTAATATAACAACTAACATAAGATCTCTTTTGCACAAAAAAATATTTCCATTGTAAAATAATTTTGTATATAATAACTATATGACAAATTATATTTTATTAATTATCGTAAATAAGTTCTACATCAATACTGTTAGAAGTGGATGGTGTGTTAAACGGCACGTTTGCGCCTGCGGCCCGCCGGTTTGTGGGGACCTGGAGAAATAGAGACATTCGATTAGCTAAACATACTAAAGAGTATGCGATGAGTACATACAATGATATACCACTACACTGACATGCAAGTGTAAGGGTCAGTTCATAGCCCTAACTATGCGAACTGTGTAATAAATACACATTTTTTGCTTGTCTCTATTCATTTAATTATCTGTAAGAAATGAATGAATTATTTAATCATCTGATTATAAACTACTTTAAATGTATTTGAGAACGTTATATGACACAGATATGATAAGAAAATGACACACAATACCGAAGCATGAGTCTCGTTAAGTAAATAAATGAGACTCTTTAAAATTGTTATCTACATACTTAATACAACATTAACAAACTCCAATCATTTAGTAACTGCACTGATTTCATTTTACACCTACACAGTATTATTAATCTATTAAATAATTTTAACCTGAAATGCTCCAACTGGTCTGTTCTGGTCTATTATATAGGTGGGTACGGGCTCTCTAGTAGTTGGTGCTCCAGTCAAATCCACTATAATAGGACGGAAACTCGTGGAAGGCGTTCCTAAGGAAAGATAAGAATTTATGATTTTTTACTCCGCAATGTGTCAATTAGCTAAGGTTAATTAAAAGCATAATAAATTCAAAAGGGAAATTTTTTAAGTATATTTGTTTTGTAAAAACCGTTTTCTGAGAAATAAAAAAAAATACTTTTATATGATCGTTTATCAGATCAACTTGTAACTCTTTATGTACAAAACTTTCAAGGCAATTTTTTAAAACTGCGGTGCGTGCAAATAAAGATTGCAACTCTACTAGACACTTACTCCGATTCGTCCGACGGGCGTGTTGCCGGTGTCTCGTTGAGCCATTCGAGGTATCCTGCCATGTGGAAGTCCTCGTCGTCGAGTTCTTCCTCGTCGAAGTCCGGCTCATCTTCGCTGTCGCTATTCGTGAAGTAAAAAAAAAACTATTTCTAAGAATTTCTATGTGTTGCAATAAGTGTTGCTGGTCTATTGCCTAAACATATTTGAGTAGAGACACGAGCCTATAACTTCACTGTATATGTCGTTTAGAAACATTTACAAAGAAATGCATTTTTGTGTATAAATTTCAAGTAGATAAATAAAGTTTATAGACTACTTTTAGAGTTTTTCGTCACATTCAAACATGATACGTATACTCATACAGAATTTTGTAAAGAAAAAAGCATACCATTCAAAAATCGAGTAGGGTCGGCGCTCTAGGTCAACTTCGAGCTCTGCAAACAACAAAGCTTCATGAACATCAGTAATTTATGGACGGTTTAAATTTTATAACGAACTTATCTATTGGTATTCCATCTTATTTTATAATATGTAGATTAATTCACCGCAAATCTTAATTCGTAGGTAATAATACTCGAATACGATGGTAATAATAGTTTGTTTTTAAATAGAAATAAGGATTGCATAAATCCCATGTAGATACCTTGTCTCAGATTTTCTGTGTTAAATCGTTCATATAATTATCAATGTACGTGCCGACCCCGACTCTTTCACACTCCCATTCACATTTATAGGCTACAATGTTTTTAATAAATGTATTAAACTAAGTCTAACTAACATTAATAACTGACTTGTTGACAGTGTTACAACAGTAATATAACTCGCAGAGTTGCAAGCTAGCCGCTGTTGAGTCAACATCACTGGGAGGATTTTATGTTTTAGAGCGAAACACGTATTGGCATTGGAAAGTTTAGTGACATATAACTGTACACGTGGCTCAGGAAAGTGTGATATACCATTACACACCTTCATCGCGCAAGTAGTTTAGTCTAATTTATTGACAATGGATTTTCGCCCGATGAAGTTAAGCCTGATACAATTAACTAACGAAGTTTGATTGACAGAAAAGATGTTCCTCTAATCAAATACGAGGTCGCCAACCATTCAAGCCATAACGTAGCCATAAAGTAGCCTGATTTCTGCCTTTATTCATATTAAATTCTCGAAGTAATAAGGTTGAAGCCTTTTTAAAACTTTGGTTCTATTTATAAATCTGTGCAGTTACTACATGATTTTTGAACTCATCGACCAAAGTTGTAAATAACCGTACTGTTAATAACCAAAATTAGTTTGGTAAATGAAAAAATTACAATTAACTAACTTTTCTGAAAAACATATTTGGTCCACAAGTCCGAAAAATAATTTAAATAGAGTTTCATTATAAATACTAACCTTCTCTGCTTTTGAGCAACTCCTGCCTTTTAAGTTTCATTTCTTCTGATAAATTCTGTACCATTTTATCAATAAAGGAGTCCAACACTAAACTTTTGCATTCTGAAGTTATTGATGTCCTAGAATAAAAACACAGACAAGAAAAATTAAAATTACACATAGATTCGAAAAAATAGATAAAAAAAATTAGATCTGTAAAGGAATCAGAGTTCCTGCAGTCACTATCATAAATGTGTAATTTCAAAATAAATTCAGCGATAATTGGAAGCGAAACTGTAATTCTTAGATTAAATTATTTCTCACCTGCAAATAGGACATTCCCTCTTTTTTCTTTTCCATACGGTGATGCAATATTTACAAAAAGTATGGGAACAGTTCAGGGTCATGGCGCAAACAAACAATTCGGCGCAAATACTACATTGCAGCTCACTTTCCATTAGCTCGCCCACCTCAGCCAGCGTGCTTTGTTTAGAGCTCTCGCCAGTATTACTTGTGTCGGGGACAGCGGCCAGTAAATGGTTCTTTTCCTTTTCAACAGATTCCAGTTGATTTTGTACCTGTGAAAAATATTGTAACAATTTGTTCATTTGAAATTAGATTTTCATTACAGTATCGTTATTTGAGATCAATTTAATTTTTTTAATCGGACTAGTATTTCTAAAGATTACCACGTTTAAACAGCAAAATCAGAAGTTCATCGGCTTTAATGTATGATTTTAGATGTAATAGTAGTATGACAAACCTTCTCCAGTTGAGCTTGTAATGTACTTATGACTTCACTTGAATGTTCTGCTTGCTTTTGTATTCTGTCAGCGGCCAAAGACGCCAATTCTACCTCTCTCTCCGACACTCGAGCCTAAATGTTAATAATAATTATATTATTAAAAGTGATTGGAGCTTCAGGATAAGTGATTAAGTATTTTCAACAAAATGTACAGTGAAATAACAATTCATACCCTCAGTTTTCTCAACTCAATTTCAGATTTTTGCTGTGCTTCAATCAATTTATTTTCTATGATTTGTCTTTCAATAATCTGAAAGAAAAATTAATATGTTTATGTTACAATGTCTAAAAGCAGGCTAAAAAAGTGCTAGACACAGTTAATGTTGGATACTTACCAGCTGTTTTATTTTCACTTGGTCTTCCTCATTAACCTTTTTCAACTCCTTCATTTGAGAAATCAGGTGCTCCTCAGCTTGACATCTTTGGAATTCCATTTGCTCAACCTGACCCTCTAGGTTTTGTTTCATGTAGCTGAGTTCTTGAAGCAATTCTTCTTCTCTACGTATTTTTTGTTCTGCTAATTCTTTTAGCTCCTATAAAGTCAAGTGATAATATTTTTATTAGGTATATGTTAATTAAGTAATAATTACAAATGCAATGAACACAATCACATAATGATATAAGGTACTTAATAAAAAGTGTTAAGCATGGTATAAAAGAAACATACCCTTTCTTTAATAATTTTGAGCTGTTCAGCTTCTATTCTTAGCTGCTCTTCTAATTCTTGTTTCTCCCTAAGCCGTATTTCCTCTTGTTGTTTAACTCTTGCCTCTAACTGTTGTAACAGTTCATCCTTCGATGAATTTTCTTTACTCAACTTATCAAGGAACTCCTCCCGCTCTTTACAGAGTCTTTCTTTTAATAATTTGTTTTCCAATTGCAGTTCAGATTCTGCTTGACTTTGTTGACTGAGTTTGTCCTGTAAGAAAACAAAACATTTAAATTTTGATATCTATGATATAAATTTAATCATCTGTGTTGGTCAAATTGCATGCGTAAAAAGTGTTCTTACTGTGATTTCTGTCATTTTTGATTCCATTTCTTGTTTAACTGCAGCAACTTGGATTTCCTTCTGCATGAACAGAGCAGACCTTCTGCTTTCATCTTCAGGTTGGTCTCCTTTTAAATTGCAAATTTGTAATTCATAGTCATATTCTAAATGATCCAGTTTCTTCTGATATTCAAAATTTAATTGTTCCTTTAGTTGTTTAGTTGCTGTTTGCCTTTTTTGTGTATTATAAATTTTTTCTGCAATATGTCTCATTTCACTGTTCTGGGACTCCTCGAACTTAATTTTCATATCATTGATGAAGTCTTTGTTCACATCGGGGTCTAGTTTGAAACGCTTTGTTGCAGGTTGTGAATCATCGTTGTTTTCATGGCAAAATTTGTAAATAAATGCATCAGTTGGCTCTAAAGTTATCAGATCTCCATTTTGGAGCTTTCGTTTGTTCCCTTTGCCCAGTTTACTTCCATTAACAACAATACCAAATGTACTTTGATCTTCAAGTGCCCAGTCTCCATCAGTTTTTCGAATCACACAGTGATTACGAGATATGGATAGTAGTGGTAAGATGATTGAATTAGATCTTCCACGTCCTATTGTAATCTGAGAATAAATTGGGCTTGATTACAAGTACATTGATCATAATACAAAGAGATTATTATAAAATTAAGCAACCTCAGATGATAAAATCGTTGCATTGGTTGCAGCAAACATAATGATGACTAGGTACCACATTGGTTTGTTTCTCATTTTAAAATGAAAATAAAAAGTAGGTACAACAGTTGTAGATATTGCGTACTATCGATATTGTGCCAAAAGTGTGTAGAATCATTGCAAAAGACTCAAAATCGTGTATTCCTATCACGTCTGAAGTAAGACAAGTTTTCTATGGATGACGGATACAATGACGGCCATGGCCCTACGGGATATTTTCTTATTTCATACGACATATGCCAAGCTAGATGTTCTTCAGTGTGAACCAATGGTTAAGATTTTACGTTTTAGGTTTAAAATCTATTCTGCTTACCTCGTCCGTACTAAAAATAATCTTCTGAAACTGCCTGCAATCATTTTCCAATGGGCGAATAGATGTCAGATACGGGATATTTTCTTGCATAGTTATGGTTTTAATTTAACACTACGAAACGCATGAATTTCAAACAACAATCGATATTGATAAATACATTTGTTGATAACGAAACAACGTAATCAAACATACATTACTACACAATACATTATTCTCATTCAATCACATCACTTTCGTCAGTCATTAACCAAGCATATCATGCACGTCACGCCTGTCAAATCCAGAACTGTCACGCTTAGGTCACATGGCTACAGATTAAATAATATGTAATCATAAAAATAAACACAAACAGTGATACAAAATCGAATCATAGAGATACTTAGAGACGGAAATCTCGGTTTGGTTCAAAAGCGTAAGAAAATCACAGTACCTATATCTATTTGTCTCTCTATTCACGCATGTGTTTATAACGAAAGAAAGAATGCTTTGGAGTTTGAGCAGTTCATAGTACCCTAGCATGCATAAATGCAGATCAATACCTGAACTAAAAAAATAAACCAATTGAACCAACTGAAAAATGAACCAAGGGTTTGCGAAAGGTTTATTAATATCAAAAATCTTTCTCAACAGACTTAAGTTTATTATTGAGTTTTCTCGAAATTGTTATGTTAGGGGTAGTAATGGCTAGTTCCCTGGAGATTCCAGAGCCTCCTTACATGTACCTACTGGATGACTGTCCCATATGATGATTTTAATGGGTAAAAATCCCATTACGTTTAGTATTTTCTGAATATTTGTCTCTGTTACAAAAAATAGCTCCATAATAGTTGAATATTCGTAGCTAGGTACTAAATATTTCTTAAAGATGCTCGCTCGCTCATAGACATAGTAGGTTTTAGTTGGATAAAAAGATGGTGAGAGTGAAAGCATATTTCTCGGCGACGGATAAAACGAATAGATAGAGGTCTTTAATATAAACGAAGCAGACTTTAGTACTCTCGAAAAATGCAAGCGTGGCGGTTGGGTACACACTGAATTTTTAAAACGCAGGGTTCGTTCTTAGGGGTTTCACCTGCGTTATGCTAGTTACTTTTGAATATTATTTGTTGAATAGATGAATATCTACTGAAATGATATGAAATCCTTGTAAAGAAAATAACAATCAAGTTACGAATGATCACTATTTTCTGTATATTGTTGGTAGGTAGGTAGGTACTATCTATACTAATAGGTACTATAAAGCTGAAAAGTTTGTTTGATTGAACGCGCTAATCTCAGGATTGAAAGGATTTGATCTTCAGGATCTCAGTTCGAATTGAAAAAATATTTTTGTGTTGAATAAACCATTTATCGAGGAAGGCTTTAGGCTATAATTCCACGCGGACGAAGTCGCGGGCGTTTGCTAGCACATATAATTAAATAGACTAGGTACCAAACCTACAATATTAAATTTCTAAATGATGACAAACTTCTTAACTTTTAGGTACCTATTTATTGTGAAGCAATTGTGGCAATGACAAAGTTTGATATAAATAAACGGGCATAAAATTCTCAGAATCAATCGTAAACTGTGTCCGAGAGCCATCTACACAAAAAGTAAATGACTTGTGTCGTCGGCGGCGCGGTGCGGAACGGTCCATATCGATCCCCAATATATCAACGTGGACAGGACGAAAATTGGACTGGACCCTTGTTAATGTCCCGTACTTAGGCCCTTCCACTCCCTGTTCCTGATTATTTATTTAAAACCTATTGATACACCTATAGTACTGACTGTAGGTATCTATATCCAGGTATACGAGTATCTACCTAAGGCAATTTTGTTAAGCCCTTATCTAATACCTATCTAGGAATTAATTAATTGATTCAATAACAACAAACATTGTTTTAAACAAAATCACACTTTTGGGAGTGATTCTTGTGGATTAATAAAGTAAGTAATTAATTTCGTAAATTTTGTGAATTCGATTACCTATCTAGTTTATAAAGTTAATGTTAAGTTATTAAGAGTCTTATTTCGTTAGACTTTATTTGTGGACCTACTTACCTAAAGGTACCTAATATAATTGGGATGTGATCTCAAAATATCGTATTGTATTCCAGCCTACAGTTCATATAAAATAAAATATTCATGAGCAAGCTAAAAGGATCCATTGAGTCTACTCAGTAAAAGTAAGTATCTACATAGGTTGTATGTTGTATCAACCAAAAGAACCAAGACTGCCTGTGAATACTTAACCATTTTTATTATGCCAATCCTATTGGTTACAATAAAATATTCACATATTGAACATCGATCATATTGTGTTAAATCTTTCAGACAATAACTAGCTGATAATAGGTATACCTACCTACCTGCATGGCATTAATAAATATCAACATCTTGACACGATTAAACTAAACCCTGCCTATCTCTACGCGTAGATATATTTTTTATAGATTTTATTTCATTACGTCTGTGAAGGAACGATGTAGGTACCTAATATCCTGTGTGGTTGTTTCCGCCTGCCGTCGTTTGTTGAGTAAGATTGTCAATATTGCGGTTTCATACGACTATATTAAACTCTGGTATTGATATTGTACAATATTAAACTAAGTTTCATATGTAATAAAAAAGTGAAATATATTCTCTTTGTCATTATATGTACCTTTATTATTTTTTTTATCATGTGTATATCCATGGGCAGCAGTGACCACTTAGCATCAGGCGGCCTGCTTGTTCGTTTGCTGTACTAGGTATCATAAAAAAATTTACTACAGCCATTACAATAGCCATATCTCAGAAAACATAAGAACTGGACTTAGTTATGCATGACAGATGCAGTAAAGTATTAACGTACAAAGCTAAACCTTATAGCTCTTTATCTGATCTTATTAAAGACGGCAGGAAGCTTTTATTCCGATCACGTAGACAATTATTCGAGTAAAGTGTGCGCGCTTGAATCACTAACCTCAGTGAACGGCCAACTTTTACAATAAATCCATCCTGGCCTCGACAGTTAATCAGTCCTCCGATAAAAGCTTTAATCGGGAGTTAGAATACCTACCTACGGAGGTGCGCGCTCATTTTGTTGTCCCAGAAATATCGGGTGTTGATTGAAGTTTGCGATTAAATTATGTGGTTTTATTATACCTACTTAAGGTGTTTGAGTTTATTGATTTACCAAATTTTAAATCGATGCAATTTTGACAAGTTTCTTAATGTAATATCCTGTGAGTACCTACTGCACTCTTGTTTCATCTCATATACTCGTATATTTTTAAAATAAGTTTCATAGGGATCTTGTCCGCAGTGCATTGTTTACGAACAATGCAAGACTGCTCGCGATTCAAACTCGGATCGAGTCTCTGTTCGTCTCGAACTTATCCCTCTTTGTTCGACAACTATTGATGCTTGATGAAACTTTTGCGTTCACAATTTTTTCAACGACAAAGCTTTAATACAATGTGCTTCATATTTTGATTAAATTTCACAAAATTACATTAAATTAAGATAGATTTATGAACTTCGACACTCACTAACCATATTGGTAGTATGGTAGTTAATTAATCAAGTACATACCTAACATAGATATAAGATACTTGTCACACATGCACAGAGCTCGACTGACTTATAGGAATCATATCTTATAACTTCACACCTCACATATTTCCATCATAACCCCATATTCATTAAAATTATTTTACTAGGTACCTCCCAAAATTGTATAATATACCAAAATCATCGAATACCTAAAACACATCGAAAATAACTTTTTATTGCATGGCGCTGATGCAATTTTTAAAAAATCATAGCAAGTTATTTTACAAAACGCTTTTTACGAAGAAGTAAAGCTCTGTTTTTGAGAGGCAAGCAGCAGATGAGGGACGTGATTCAATTTACATGGCGCGATGGACGGATTATTCCCCGAAAGCAGTCGCAAACCATCCCTGCAAAACTTCGTTCGTTTTATCCTTTACTACACAAGTTTAACGTAAAATTGACGTTATTTGTATACGTTAAAAGTAGTTACTATGGCTATTATATGTACATAGTCCATAGGGAAGAAAGGTCCTCGAGTGGCGACCACGTCTCGGCAAAAGGAGCGCAGGCCGCCCCCCTGCCAGGTGGACTGA
>DWOF01000469.1:0-10038 GCA_018250795.1 Clito sp. Burns02 | reverse complement strand
ATCGAGTCTCTTTATTTGTGTCAAATGTCTGCTACCATATCTAACTTTTACGCGGACGAAGTCGCGGGCGTTTGCTAGTTAAGTTATAAATGTGAAATTACCTAATCTTCTCGCCTTTACTACTGATTAGATAGTGATTGAATTATGCTGTCGGGTTTTTTCTAATTATTTATAATAGTAGTAGATATTATTTAAAAATTCAGTAAATAATTATCACCGTTTAATGCACAAATAGATACAGTCGATGAGTCAATTTCAGTAAGTATTTTAGACCTAATTCGTGCCTGAATTTACAGTAAATTTCAAATAATTTAGTTCTATTGTGATAAGCTGGAAATTAGTAATTAGCAATCGGGATATCGATGGTAGAATTAATCTAATTTCATTTCGATATGATTGATTGATTTTGTTCATTGTTTATAGAAGAAACATCGAACGTTAATCATAAATTTACAAACACATTCAAAATATCCCGTGCTTTTAATACTCGGATTACATTTACCATTTCGTGGTTAATAAAGCTGAGAATTTTAATAAAGAATTTAATAAACAAAGTGTTTTAATCCTTGAATTACTCGTACATACCGTTTCATTTAACTGTTGTTAAATTTTACATTAATTTTCTGCATCATGGTAATGCTAAGTTAAAAATGAAATGGTTTTTAATTTCAAGTAAATTTTGATGAAAATTGAGTAAGTTTGCTTTCATTGACAAATCAAAGAAAACATATACTCGTATTACCTACAATTGACAAACTTGCCGCTACAAACGATTTTTTGCAACCAGTACGTAGTAATTTAAAAGCCACGCTCACATAAAATAGTTGTAGCGAAATATTACTTTCAAGAGGCAAAAATTTACTCTTAGTATCTACAGTCCTCATTAGCGAGGTGCCTTTTGAATGAACGCGCTTCCCGCTTCCCGTTCCCAATTCAGTTTTCGTATTCATGTTGCTATCCTGAAAGTCCTGAAACTACACTTATTAAAAAGGAGTACCTATCTTTATTAACTAGAACGTATATTAAATTCCAATACCCAAATTTCGCTTCAAACTCGAGTACTGATTTCATCGAATCAAATGTTGATCAATCATGCTAGAATTACTGCGTGAGAATCAGAGAGATATTGCACTAATATAGATCAGAATTTCTGCATCATGGAAAATATCGCTGCTGTCTGTATTAGGAAAATTATTGTAAGCATAATAAATTTTAAAGCAGTCATAAAGTAAAATAAATATACCTATGTCGGCAGTTAGTTGTCTTAAACATTAATCTTTCTATTTGAAAATATAGTTACATCTTGTAATCCTTGAAAGCCTCATGTTAAAACGACGCCAGTCTAAGCCTTAGGCCTAGCTATAAGTGCTTCTAATAAAAATATACTTCTTAGAACTACTTTATAAAGCCTAGCCGGAAAATTAGCTCAAAGCATAAAGTTTTTACTACATCTTGGTAAAATGCAAAATAGTCAACTAAGTTTCGTTAGTGAAACCGTTCGTTTAGTTCGGAGTATGTTAATCCATCAAACAAGAAGCCTTGAACTTAGTAATCCGGTTCATCCTGTTCTAAATTAGTTTCAGTATCGGACTAAGCGTACCTACGTCGCAACTGTGTCATGGAGTGATCAAAATTACATAACTTTCAACGATGTACTTGGCGAAGTCATTCTTATGAAGCGTTTCTACTGTCTATTACAAATCATAGGAAATCAAGTTAAGCAATCTAGTACTACTTTGGTTATACGGCTAATTGGCTAATTTCATGAGCCCTTTCGTGTATCGAAAGGTGCAAGGCAAAAGTTTAAACAGCGAACTGATATCTCACTTACGTAAACACTTATAAAAAAAAATTTATTTACGAGTACTAACAAATAAATTCGTTCAAATACCGTTCATTATTTAGGGAAAGGAAAAATAAAGAATTCCGTTTGATGTTTTATGATATCACTCTCATCGTATATCACCAGCCAATTTGTAAAGATTATGCAAACGTGCGAAATTGTTTACATTTGTTTTATTTACAGGCGCGCTTACAGCAATAATGTCATAATGTAAGCTTCACGACAAAGCCACACCAGGAAGTGGCTTCGCATATTAAATTTTCGTTATTTGTACCACCAAATATCTCTCTTTTATCCGTGGATTACCTTAAACGGCAACGGGAATTTCGATTACGCCATGTGTTTACCCCATGCATAGGTAAACAGTTGTATAAACGTTGGTCCGTTCGTCAAATTAAATTGCAAAGGCTGTGAAATGAACGCCGAAAGTTTATTTCCATCGAATTCAATTTCGTTTGATTATTTTACTTAAAAGTAATTGGTTTTCAATTACTTTCCTTCTTTGTTCTTTTACAATGTACCTATCTTTATTACAGTATGCTATAGTTCCAATGTTATAGGAAATAATGCAATATTTTAGCGCTATGAACGTCTAGAGAAAAACTATGAAATTTCTAAAATTTAATTTTAATATCATGAAGTTTGGACTGGCATTCGCGCTTGTTAATAAAATGTAAGTGAAGTTGTTTAAAATTAACTGACTCTTAAAATGAAAAGATACTTAAAGATTTTGTTGGAAATGAGACCTATTCGTAAATAAGACCCTTCAATCACTCAATGGGTAAAATAAGGATAGACTGTTTGTAAATCTAAGCAATCAAGTCTGTGGAACGGAGTAATGTATGAATTCAATAAATAAAATACAGATCTGGTAATTTTTTTTCTTACCGCTACATCTAAAATCGTTTTTTATTTTTTTCTCTAATTCACATTAGCGCTAATCTCCTATTTGCGCTAATGTGAACTTCAAAACTACGAGTATAAGCAGACAGGATCCAAGATGGCCAGCCACTGTGCTTATAGTGAAACGTTCGAACATAAATGTTTCTTTATTGGAGAGAAAATATTTTTATATTTCAACGTATACGCAAAGTGCATGTAATTTTAGCTCTAATACAATGCATTAGAAAAAATATACGACGTTCCGGGCACTGTGTGAATGCTCGCGGAGAATCTCCCTTGTGCATGTGTGTCACGTGCCGGATTATAAAAGCTTTTTCCAATTCTCCATCGGAGGAGCCCGTTCAAGGCGACCACGTAGGCGCTATATCTTACGCTCTCTGTACGCTTTTATTTTAACGAAATTTAGCCCCTCCAGTGTCACTGTCGATTACTTTCCATTGTCTCGCCACGAAAACTCCAAAGCTCTGTATACACTATCCTTTTAGACTTTTCACCTGGTGTTGCAGGTGTCCATGACCACTTAACATCAGGTGGCCCGTCTGCTCGTATACTTGCTTTCAAGCATAAAAAAAAATGTACTCTTAATGATGGACTGCTAACTTTAAACTCTTCTTTATTTAACATTCCAAAAAACAATATTTTACTTACTCGTATATCATACGACTTTTACTATTTAGTTTTTTTTTGTTATAGACTTGATAAAAGTAAGGTGGATTGTGTGTAAGATACCTAACGTTGTATCAAATTGGGAAATATTGAAAGAAAACGTGCTAAGCGATCCGGTTCTCTTCGGATCGGTTACAGGCTTGTTTTTGGAAGATAGGGTCTCCACTAATAACTTATACAGGTACGTATATCGTTTTGTATTGTCTCGATTGCTTCTTACATACAAATTCGGTACAATGTCAATTTACTCAAGCTTATCGATATGAGATTTTTTGTCACAAACAAAATGGAAGATGTTTGTCTACTTACTATATGACGCGTCATGACGGTAAGAATAGGCAAACTAGGTTACTAACAAATTATAGAATCTGCTTCTTTGTCTATTATACGAGTATTACGGGTTTCAAAAATGTAGGTTTAAGTAGTCGTACATACTTAGAGGATGTTCAATGTTAATTTCATAACATAGTCTTATTGAGTAGGTAAGCGTAGAACCTCAATACTAATAACAAAAATTGCGATTTTCACAAATAACTCTCAGCTATAGAGTCTCGGATATTTCGGTGGGGCTGTAAACATAATAGTAAAAAGGGTGGCGAATAAAGTCGTCCACAAAAATAATATAAGCTATGATTTTTGTGCTGCGACCCTACAACGGCGGGCGGTTGTTGTTCTCATTCATACAAATCCGGAAAAAATAAAACAGATATTAAGGGCGCCCTCGTCGACCGAGCTTCCCGCCTCGCACATTAGTGTTCCCGAAAATGTCCCATTCTTATTCAAATATTTCCGGCAATTTGTTTGTCCTATCGTTCAGAAGGGTAGAGTAGCCTCGGAATGAAAATGGACCTTCCGATGCAAACTTGTACCTGTAGGACATACATATTTATGAGCTGTACTTGGGAACAATAAACGTTTTTATCGAGTACCTATTGTGTTATGTTATGTTACCTAAAGTTACCTAAAGTTTTGTGTCTAGAGTTTATTATAGAGAGTCTGTTAACTGTATAGGACAACTTAGAATGTCAAATACATAACGAGTTTACATTACAGCTGGTACAAAAAATTCATGATGGATAACAGGAACATAGATAGGTACTTTACATCTTAAATACCTATGAACGAAATTCTTAACATACAGAACTAAAATAAATAAGTATAGAGAATCTGAAATACATTTTCAGCGCACGAAGCGGAACTGTGAAATGGCGGCGGCAAAATGTTTCATGGTTTCAACGTTCAACATAATTTGTCGCTGTACGAGTTTTCAGGTACAAGTAAAAATATCTGCTCTAATATTTATCACACACATTCCCTTTTTACTGTTAAAATGATTTTGACATCTGAAAGTTTACGCGGGATTTTTAAATGCACGAGAAAAATACTTTTACGTGCTATTATATTTATTAACAGTCGAAAAGTACGAGTATACCAAGAAGAAGTTAAGCATTTTAAACATTAACTTTTACCGTACCTGCTACATTTTTAAAAATGAATGCTGCCTAATTACTCGTATTTATTTAATTATCATAGCATGTAATTGTAACGCTATCGTAATTTTCCTTGCAACTACACATAATTATTCATGCTTTACTTTAAATAAAGACATTCTCCTAATCGTGTTATGGTTAATAATCAAACTTACTCGGAATACTGAAATTCGTTGCCAAAAAACTTGGCGAACTTTGTTAAACGCCGTCCGAGTATATTACTATGTCGAACCAACTTCCCTGTTTTCTGCAACTCGAATTTCGGAATGCATAAACATAACTCTAAATCTTACCAAGTTTTAAAAGCTTTTGTGAGTATAGAACCAGCAAGAGCAGATTGCTACCGATTTTAATACCATTGTGTTCTTATACTAATGCTTTGTATATTACGGACGGTTGAGTAATAGGTACTTCTTAATTTGAATGAAGCAAAACTTCCAAAATATGCCAATAAAGTTTCGTAATTATTTAGGCATAGGCGTAACTGGTATTTAAACTGGGCCAAACCACTATGGCGGTTCTCACCCTCCCATTCGTAAATGTCAATATAAATGACTAAACGAGCCGTCCGCATACCGAATGTGATATAGTTTCGAATAGCAAACCAAATATTCAACTTGAGAAATAAGTACTTTTAATATCCTTTTTTACGTCCCTAAGTAGGTATACTACATTACTGATTGCTATACTACATTATTTGGAATAGGTGGTTATAGAATAATTTTCTGTTAGAGCAGAATATGTCGTTCAATAATAGGCTCTCTCGGATTGGTGTAACCACCTAACCATATTATTATGCTGAAGGGTTAATAAATTTACGCTAAAAGGGTATGCGGGTGCCGTCGATTTTAACAATGAACTATTATCACAGTATAACGTGCTTTCTGCACAAAAGCCACTATCTACGCGGGCTGCATATAAAATTGTTTTATTGCGAGTGCATTTAGTGTAAATGTGGCGAATATTTCTTGAAATAACAATTACATACACAGCATTTTGTTGGCCGGCGATGCGGCGCACTTGGCATGCCGTACCTTACTGAGCTCAATACGCTCATGTTCTCAACCTAGCTATCCAAGCACAATGAAAATGAAATTCCTCATAACAAAAACGTAAATGCCATAAATAACGCTGAACCGCCGCAAAGGAACGAATTGACTCGAATGTTAATGGATTGAGTTGTAGCACATCTACACTGAATGCTTTTCCGTTCGGTTCGGATTTATTTTCCACGAAAGCTTTCTATAAAACGGGCCAAGATTCTTTAGTTCATTGTGATAATATTTAATTTTAAAATTTTTGTATTATGCAAGTGAAAAAATTACAAGGTCAAGTGTAGTGATCTGATTTTCCATGGCATGTATTAAAGTAACGGTAAAATAATGCCGTTAACGTATACCGATTGTTCTCGACAAATAGCAGTAATTAACCCTATCAGTGCTTCTGGGCGGATTGATAAATTAATACGGGTGGGTCATTCACCCACAATTATTAGATAACGTAGGTATCTACTCGCATAAACAATTGTAGGTATAGAAGATGGTGGCTTCTGTTTAAAGGGAAAGTCACTCTGTATCCAATCCTTCAAGGCTTTGTTTTGTTCCAGTCTTTCACAGCGTACTGAAAATTAAAAAAAATCTTATACAGCATGTCATTACAAGCACTACTCCTTTACAGCAATAGTAAACATGAACGTGGTAGACGTGGTAGTACTATTTTAATAACACCCTTACTCTTTAACTGCTAAATATCGTGAGGCGAAGTCACGACAACTTTGTAGATAGAATAAAAATGAAAATGGACTGGCAACTCTGTTGTTACAATGGCGCCTAAGCCTGGTATCTACGAGTAAGAAGCGTGTTTAGTACCCAGAAACTTATCGCAACACGTATCTCATAAATGATTTAAAATACAAATTTAGTATTAAAATTTCGTGGGGCCTTGGCATAATAGCAGTGTCAGGTAATTACGTGGCACTGTGAATGTAGTAACGGCTTTATATAATTACCCTAATTTATAAACAGCTTGCAAATTTTAGAGCACTAAACCTATGTTTTGCGATCTTGTTATAAAACAGTGTACAAATACTTGTCTCATAGTTAGCGTGTAACTATACTTACTGTAATGAAGTGGATAAAAAAATATAATAAAAACTAAAGAGGTATGAAGCTAGTGGGAAATTTAAACTATAATACCAGGAATTTCTTTTGAGAAGTGTGATTGTTTGACACTTATTACAAGGGTATTTTGCACCATCAGAATTGGTGGCGATCATCCTAAATGTTTGTATCTCCATTTTGTGTCGTTCTGTAGTCTTAGTAGTAAAGCAGGCGATTAAATTCAATCAACTGTAGGTAAAATAAGTTATCAGAAAGTTCATGCCTTAAACGAAACATTACGCACTGTGTCATTAACTCATTATGCTGTGACTGGCTAACTATCATGAACCAAGCTATACAATTAAGTAGGTGTGAGACTGGATTATTGTCGAAAGGTATTCTGTTTAATAAAACAACTAGTCCTTGTAGAGTAAGTACATAATTATGTTTTGTACCTACGTGTCTTTAACTACACGTTTTTAGGTACCTACATAAAGTTTAAATGATATTGTGTGATTTTTCTTCTAACTCATTCGCATCATAAAAGCTCAAAAAATTAGTTCCGTTTGTAGATATAATTGCTTTGCGCCTACGCATACACCGACGTCTTGACACATCCTTGACATGACAAAATGCTTACGGAACGCCGCAAAACCTTAAAAACGTCCTTCAAAACGATATCAAAATGTGCCAATTAAGCGCTAAAAGTATGTTAACGCTTGTTCCTAAGTAAAATTAGCGTCATAAAGTTGAACAGTTTGTTCGACAGGGCTTAAAGTTCGCGGGAAGTCGTTTAACCTTACTAGTAGAAACGTGGGATAGATTTAATCGGTAGCGCGTGGATGGCCACTTGGCAGCAAATTTATGTCCCCACCCATTGCATTGGATTTCACGTGCTTGATCGGGACTCTATCCCATTTATCTACAGCCACGCGTTCGCAAGACTGACAAATTTGCTGTCTCACCATTGACAAATGAATGAACGTTTTGTAGCACATGTTACAAGCTAATGCGGGACTCGGAGCGAATACCTACGTAACTGCTATGAATGATTATTATTTTCAAACAAAATTCATTTACGAGTAGGTACGAGTACATACATATATGCGATTTTTTTAGGTAGGTATGCAAAAAATTCAAAGAAAAAAAAATGCAATTCTTGCTAGTTACACTTATATATTAATCTCGACTTTATACGAGTAATTTTTATGTACCTACTGTAGTTTAATTCATTGTTTTGTTTCCAAATTGTCACTGATGTTGATCCTCTGGGTCTGAACAGATTCATCGAGCAAAATGGAACCTGAAAAGCTTAACCGGGGCGTGAAGACCTTTAGAGACAGTCAGTCCGTCTCAATGCCTCCTTTCATTATGTAATATTGTTCCTATAGTCTAAATTAGAAGCTCTTTATAATTAATTTTAGATGGTTAATTTAAAAACAAATGAAGATCGCTAATAAGATATTACCTTCATCTTCAGTAAACTTTATATGAATGTTTTCAAATTTTATTATATTTAACTGTATAACCTACTATGTATGTCCAATAACATTATTCCTACGTGACAGTATGAATCCTGTCTCATTTATTGCACCCGTGACGGAGCCGTACCTATCCACGGGGCAAACAAATTAGCCATGTCACGCGTGACAAATGAGTATACCCAACGTCATGCCCCTCTAAGGATTAAGGATTATTTTACTAATCAGGTACTATACGGAATAACATCTAAAAATCTCAGGGTCTTTGCTCGTTTTTGTATGTACTCCGGAGTTAAGTTCAATGTGTAAGATTCTAAGTATAGGTACTCGTAGGTACCTATTCAATGGACTTAGGTCACAATCTCCGAAGTTAGAATGCGAACCAAACAGCGCATAGAACCAACTTCACTGTAAGACTGTGTGCAACCATCTAAGGGATTTCAGCGAACCGACAGTGATTTCTCTGCTACGTTCTGCTCTACAACAAACTTAAGTACGTAAGTAGGAATTCCAAGAAAGACTTAAAGTCGAGAAATGTTTCTTCAACTTCATATTCAGTTGACAAACTACATAATATGCTTAAAGGGTTAATTTATATTTGATATAATATATTTCATGGAACAAATATATCTTAATATTTAGTCTTAAAAAGCTTAACATTGTTCCGTTTCAGTATTCGCACATTTGCTAACATATAATTAAAATAACAACATATTTTTAATTAATGTTACATCAACTCCGGTAACCACAAAGGAGCTTTCAGTTCGAAAATGCATACAACATAAATTAAATTTGCTTCCAGAATAAAGCGCAGAACAATGTAAATAACCTCTTTAGAACGTCAGCAAGTGGAACAATGGAGTTTAAACGTTTGTTAAGTGTTGCTGAAAAGTCACGGAGAGACGCTGTAAACAAAAGGTGTAACTTGACTTGCGACTGTAGACTGTAGGCATGTACAAGCTTTACACCAAGCGTTTTGGAATTTGACAATTATACCATAAGGAAATGACTTACAACAGTTAAAAACGGGTACTACTTAGTACGAGTTTCATCGAACGTCAAATACCTACGTTCATTGTCACTCAAAATCAGTACTGCCAACATAGAGATATTGCGTGTAAATGTATGAGGAACTTGCAATGTTTGTTGTACTGTAATGTGTTGTGTTGTACAATGTTGGCAGTACGAATTTCGAGTTACGATGAACGTATTGAAATTCGATGAAACTCCTACTAAGGGTACTGTACAGAGTAGACCTCTCCACTAAAAAGGTAGCTCATAAAAATTAAAATATTAATTAATCGTTCGTGTCGTATCAATTCAACATTCGCACATACGAGTACAAACGAGAAATGAAACCGCATCCGCATACTTGGCTGATCGTAATTGTCTTTTTTTATATGAAGGACCCATTGGAAAAATTTATTAGCTAATTTATGAGTACGTTTTCATTGCGAGATTTATTTAAATGTTAAAAAGGTACTCGTTTTCTTAGATGAGAACGGTACCTAGACTATCTAGACATAGGTACCCTTAGTACGAGTTTCATCGAATGT
>DWOF01000468.1:0-10044 GCA_018250795.1 Clito sp. Burns02 | reverse complement strand
TGTTGCCAATTCAATTTTCTTGCTGACCATATTCGTGTGTATTGCTTATTACGACACTCCAAAAGTCCCAATAGTTAAGTTTCGATCGGCTTTAGAGCCACCTACCTAGTGCTCGTAAATGGCACCCCTGGAAATTTTCAACCGACAAACCAACAAAAAGACAACGTTATATTAACATTACAGTAGCTAGTATATATATGTTTTCGTTTTTTTTTAATGTTCAAACATTGTAGTCATCACTTCAAATAATTCTGTAAAAATAATGATGATATTAAAAATTTATTCCTATAAAAAAAATTCACATACTGTTTAATTAGCTAGTAATTCAAGTTACGTATACACGTCGTTACTACGTTAATAGGTTAGAAACGACCAATTCCACCGGCAGCAGTTTAGATGTGGGTAATAACTATGATTAAGGAGTCGGCGAACAGGAGCACAAAGGAATAATATCACGACCCGCCATCACTGTCTAGGTCGTTGTAGTTTCGCTTAGTTGTGTACTCGTACCTTGGAAACTGTAATTTTAATGTATTCGGCGTTGGTGGGACGCCCTGAGGGAACGGCAAAGTAGCATCGGTCCCAGTTGCTGGTCTCACTACTCAACGAAAATTGTCCCTTCTTCTATAAAATTATCTACTGGTTTCTTAGATAGAATCCTTGAGGACAAAAAGTGTGAATTAGACGAAATCAAAAAATTTTTCAAGACGTTTCAATTTAACACATTCTATACGAAATATCTAGTACCTATTCAAATATTGCATGTACTTAGGAGTAGACTCAGTAGGTATGAAATATGGAGTATAAAAATGATCTAAATTGCTACAAAATAGAATTTGCTACTAAATATGAATAGAAGATTTTTAATTGGTAAATAATCAAGCGCCCTAACAAATGTTTTAAAATGTAAGATACTCGTAACTTAAATGGGTAAATGTATGAGGTAACTGCTTATAAAACACTGACTAATTTCAATTAAAAGTCGTACATCTCTGTTATTTTCCTGAGAAACATCAGCGGGGGGTGCGGGGTGGGCAGGATCCCCTGGGAGCAGGAGGCACGCGGCTGCTTGGGCCAGCTCCCGAGGGACGCGGCGTGGGCGGCGGGCGAGAACTTCGCTTCCACAGGGACTCCCCCCGTACCCACCACCTGTTCCATACCAGTACCGGGGACGAGACTAGGATATTTTTAAACAATATCCTTCAGAAATTCCCAGCACGAGCATATTTAAACTCCAAAATTATGACCAAAACTTTAAATTCCGTAGGGTAGCAATTACATTGATTAGTAATTTCACAGAACTAACTCAGAGAAATAAGATACTTGTTTCTTACCCGTTGGTCTTAGGAACCACAAATCGAAACCGTTATCATACTAAATTAAGCTAAAGATTTCATTAAGAACTCTAAAGAAGTTCAATTAAAAACTCCCCTACACCAAACAATCGATCAACATCAAAGCGTTCCCCATACCTATAGGTATACCACCAAAAGCATGTCATACTCTAAAACCGAAAAACAAAATAGAAGCTGATGTGTTACCTCGTGTGTTTTTTGCGCGAAAACCCGTGAGTGATTTATGGAAGTCAACTGGGAGCAGAAAGATACAATGCTTCATTGTGTTAACAGATTATGTTAATATTTTCCGTGCATTTTTCTTCGTAATCTCACAACAAAAAAAGAAAATTATTTAAATCTGTTTACTACACTCACTAAAGACTTGCGCTCTAAGACTAATCTGCTTGAGTTAAACCCCATAAATTAAGAGTGAGATTTTTTTTTTAATAACAAAATGACGACAGTACCTACGTGATATTAAATGTTACGAGTAATGATAATTCGGTGTGAATCATACTAACACGGATCATAAAGTAAATTCGATAATACCTAGTTACCTTACCTAATTATAGTACCTAACTAGGTAAATATTCGAAAGGTTGCTAGGCCAACACCAATGGTAGACTGTTATGATATGCCGCACCGTATTTCCCCACGGCACAGCAGGCTTTCCGCCACCCGGGGGAAATTTCTCGCCATCTCCCGAGAGCCTGCGAGTGTTATGGACGCGCTCCCCCCTACGCCATACCTACTTCACGTTTTAAACCCTAAACTATTTTAACTCTAAATCAACTAATTATTTAAGCTGCACATAATAAAGTTTGAAGTACTGCGTTCTGTGTTTTTTTTCTTGTCTAATTCTAATGAAAAATTATGAATATTTATTTCAGAATTGAAATTGGTAACGGTAACTGATCACTGTGGGCCATTTAAATTCCCAATCAGTTTTTACACTATACCTACTATGAAAAATAATAAGTAACAAATAATATTTCTTCGAACCAAACAACTAGGAGCGTCTATTACGTTACGAGATTGAGATGATGTCGTTATATTACGAATGCGATTGAAAAGATTAAGTAATAACGTAAATTCAATTAGACAGAAGTTAGGTTAAACAACAGCATTAAAATCGTAAGCAACAATATAATTCCTCACAGCACAGGAGGTCAACATCAGCATAAAACTGTTATGATATGGCCGGGCCGTATTTCCCAGCGCCGCGCAGGGCTGTGCGCCACCCAAGGGAAATTTCCCGGCAGCTCCCCGAAGACCTCTGCGAGTTTTATGGACGCTGTACCCCTCCCCGCACTAGCGCAAGCCTCCACTTATCACTATACGTCACAACGACGATGATTAAAATCAACTACACTCATTACATAATTACCTATGATAAGCAGGACAGGGCTAAATTATATAATTCTCAGATTATTATATTATACAAAGTAATGTAATATGTAGGTTCTCGTTTAAACAAGTACTCTCAATTCAACGAGCCAGTAAAAATGTATCAAACTGCATTAACTTTAATGCCAGAAGTAGATAGGTCTGATAAAAACGTTGACACAAAGCCAGACCGACTTAACCCTCATCAGGAGGCTTACAGACGTCCATGCGTAACGTTACCACTGTTTAAAATATTCATAAAATATTTCGGCTCTACCCTATTTTCCGTACGCCATTCAGATGTTAGTATCTTCGTTCTAATATTTATTCCTCGATGATCCTTTGTGTGTTTTTTAGAACGACGAATTTTTTTAAAACGACGACTTTAGAATTTTTGATGTCAGTTAATAACAAAACTAACTTAGTTAACAACAAGATAAGAACTACCAGTTCCTACTTGTAAAAGCTACACCATTGTAGAAAACCTAAACTTTTTATTTACCGTATTTTAAATACCTACTCGTATAGTTATATACCTATAATACTAATATTATAAAGCTGAAGAGTTTGTTTGAATGCGCTAATCTCAGGAACTACTGGTTCGAATTGAAAAAATATTTTTGTGTTGAATAGAGCATTTATCGAGGAAGGCTTTAGCGAGCGTTTGCTATAAAATATAATTTCCCAAGCAATTAGAGAAAGGATCGTTAAAAAATTATTTCCCCTACACCAGTCACAATACTTTTAGCCAGATATAAGTTATGGGTAAATGTAGAGGCATGTGCGGTCAAACAGCGAAGCGGCGCAACCGCGTCCGGTCACTGATAAAACGCTGATATTAGGGCGCCGCGGCCGCACCGCGTCGCAGCGGCTCCATCACGCTCCTACTGACGTGCCGCCATTAATTACACCCTCAAACCTCGCTAGCCGTCCGCCGGCAAAGAGCTACTCTATCACATGAATTAAAGGTCCAAGGGCTAAATCCATGCAGTGTTAAAAGCAGCTACTAGTAATCAATTTTACGAGTATAGTAAGTAGGTAGACTTGCTCGTAAATACGAGTACCTAATCTACTTTTCTACGAGTACATATCTACTTATTATATTTATAGTAGCGTAGCGTAGTAGCGTAGTACGTAGCTTTCGTAAGTAGGTAACTAATACTCTCGTAGGTAGTAGTACTCTCGTATGTTCAATAGTTTGCAATACACACTTTCATCGGCCTTCTACTCTTAAAAAGCGTGTTAATTCTGTTGGTCAAGATCTCTAAAAACTTTCCTCGGTATAACCACAACCACGAAACCCTTCTATCGTAAACCTTTTGTACAACCTACCTACATCAATTGCAACGCACGCTCGCAATCGCAACGCAAACGCACAAATTGTAACTTTTCGTTTTGTTATGAAATCGTGATGGTATTCATAGGTTTTTGTACCCTAATCTTTTATGATTGTGTAAGAATGATAGCCAGATATTGTAAGTATTTGTAAGTACTATGTAATGAAATTAGCGAATTATTGTCGATGTCATTTTCTGCCCCTTAGGTAAAAACGGGATAATTTAATTAAAGGAAGATTAAATAATTTTACTTTTAAATATGTACAGAAATTGTCTAAGAACGATCTAACGACATTGTTTCTATAACTCCATAGATGAAAATTACTGCCAGCAGCTTTTGACTAATTGTATCGTAGATATGCATATCGACAATTGTTCATAACTTCAGCTACTCGTATAAGCGTACAAAAGTAAACTAGGTAACTGAAACCTACTACCTCCGTTCTGAAAACAATGCTGCTTGTGTCTGAAAGACGAAGTAATGTTGTTAACTTAAGGTATCGATCTGTGGAGTCTAGTACTTTCGTAATGCGTCCCGTGGGGAGCGCGAGATGCTGCGACTCCGACCGACTCCGGGGATACCTAATGCAATACTACCTCCTGTTCGTGCTACCTATACGTTATAACATTGTATAATACCCACAGGTACTTTATCTGCTTCCAAACATTAGCTATAAACTAAATTATTATTAGCGAGTTTTGGTACTGCTGAAACTCGGGGAAATGCGAATTCTTGACTATTATTGTGATAATTGTGCTATTGCGATAATGTGTAGTGTATTTTGTGGTACTTAACTTTTTATACCTAACTTTTTACCTACACATCTATTTCATCTGGTTTCAATGATAGGCTACAAATCTACAACTGAAATAAAAGTGTAATGTTAAGTCACTAATGACACACATTTTCAGGATTAGGTAGGTAGATACTTATAGAAGAGGAAATTGGGAAATGTTCAAAAAAATTGCGCGCGGTATACCTACCTACAACTTTTATTTTAGGCAGTTATGTACGAAAATAAATACGTAGGTATCAACTATAAGATATAGTATTATTGCCTGTTTATCATTTTTAATCGTCTTTATTATGCCTTATGTACCTACATTCCTAACATTTGTTTAAAAAACCCTTGTCTTAGTCACGTGGTTTTAGAATTAGGTAGGTAGAATAAAAAAAGATGCACGGAACAGATGCAAGGAAGATACCTATTATCATACGTGTTCTAAATATATTAATTCAATATTTGACTTACGTTTAAGAGACCTCGGTTTCGCTTGTTTTCTCCTAGACATAATTCCTTGTTTTCAAAACAATCCAAGGACGTAGATACATCAGTTCATTATTTTAGAATGTTTTCGTACAGTAGTCCATGACATTTCAGTGAGAAACAGTGATAATCGGAAGTATTCAACAGAACATCACTCGCGCTAAAGTTTATCGAAAGTTTCCGTAGGGAAGTGTGTGTCGGGGTGCGAGACGAGGCCGGACGCGCGGATCACCCCGCGCTTACTGAGCTTTGTGGCGCCCAACAAGTGGCAATAACAATTTAACCTGCCGCGCAAACTCATACAAGATGCTTCTTAATTCTGACTGGGACACCCATTGTTAATATCATTAGTGTTGTGACATCACTGTAGCTTGTACCTTGCAAATATACCTAACTAACAAGTTTGTACTTAGTTTCACGATGGTAGAACTCCGTTAGAAAATTCAAACTTCTCGATCACCTGTGTAAAGTGCATGTATTATAAACTATATATAACGTATAATAAATAAAATAATTTGCTTAATTACTATTCTCTGTTGAATACAAAAATAATATATTTTTTATCTATGAAATTAGATAAAATAATATTATTTCACTAGCCATATCCTATTGCCTAATCAATTTAGGCACTAAGGCCTCATCGTGGAATCTTCATTCATGGATATGATCCTTGTCCTTATGCTACCCACTGTACCAACGCGATGTACCTAGTACCTACTAGGTAGACATGTATAGGGGATTTACCTTCATACATTTACAATCCAAATTGTAACTAATCTTTTCAAAAATTAAGGTAAAAGTTAAAAAAAAAAATTTATTATATTATACACAATTTTTTATATTCAAACACAGGAATAATAATACTCTTTGAACGAATTTACTTTCTACTTATGCCTCGAGTTACATTGAGTGGACAACTCACGCCATCTATACTTAATTTTACCTACTATTTATCTCGCGTAAGTTGTAGTGTAGTGTTATTGGTACGACAGGACTTCGTTAATTTTTGTTTGTAGCCCGTACTGTAGAAATAATTAAGAATGTTTAATGGTAAATAATTATTTGCAGAATTTTATAAATCAGGAATGCGCAGTTTTGACTTCTAAAGGGATTTCTAAACAATCGTGTTTGTGTCATTATCAGCTGATATTTGGCATTGTCAACATTGTCGTCATGTCAATGAAGTGAATGTCAAATTATTGAGTGGGAGTCTGATTGGTGTATTGGAAATGTTGTAGATTTTAATATTTTATATATGATCTTGTTTGTGTATATTACGAATAATGTTTAGCAAGTAAATTGAGAAAAAGTGCATTCGTTTTACTGGAGTCACAATGGATTTACCTTATGAGGTAATATTTTGTTTATGTTGGATTATAAAATTCGCTTCCGCAAATTTCACAGCTTTTCTTTGTTTGCCTTTTAAGTTAGTTATCATTTTTCACGTGATCTCGTTCAAGATGTATTTTTTACCTTCACGAATTCTTTGTTATCAGATATGCACTTTCTCCAGGATTATGCATTGGTGTTAGATACTATTATAATCTCAAAATACACTAAAATACTTCTTTTTTTTCAATTACGACGTCAAAACATTTTTATCCATGTAAAGAAAAATATTTTTTTAGATAATCTACTATCTTATCTGCCACGAACTACTACTATTAGTAAAAGATGCTAGTAATTAGATTTTTACTAAAGATTGTATATACTAATTTCAGGTTCTTGTACATCTGTTCAAGTTTCTACCGAAGTCAGACAGAAAGGCAGCAAGTGAAACCTGCAGGTCCTGGTATATTGCTGCAAATGATTATCATTTTCTCAAGAAGAAAGTTGTGATCTTCTTCAAATCAATATTAAACGATGAAGAGACTTCACCACATTACATATTTGAAAATGCTTCAATCCCATACTACAACTTTACTTTCTGTGAAGTAGAAATATCAAACAAGATGAATAGTTTTTGGGATAGAATGGGTGAACAAATGAAAAGTTTATATCTAAAGCAGTGTGATATATGTGAGAAAACGTTTGTCTATGTATTAGATAAATGTCCAAACTTAGAGACACTGAACATCCGAGCTTGTAAAGAACTCTTTATGTCTGGACGACTTTTGGAAGGTGAAACTGATGGATTGGCAGCAAACAGCCTTAGTAAATTAAAACATATTAGTTTGGCAGAAAATCAGTATCTCACTGATGCACTATTTAATAGATTTGTAAAAGCAGCACCTGAACTTCAGGAGCTCAATTTATCTGCATGTTCTCTACAGTTTCATATTGGTCTGGTAAAAAGGTTTTACCCTCCAACTACAAATATATTTGAAAACCCTTCAGAAAGTGTTCTAACATTCTACTTTGTGTTGCAATATATTAAGTCAAGGGCCAAAAGCATAAAGCGGTTGGTTTTCTCAAAAACCCTGATAGATGGAGCTGCTTTGAAACAGCTCTCTGAAACGGAAAATCTAAAACTACAATCTTTGAAATTATATTCATGTGACCAATTAACAAATGTAGGTCTTTCAGCACTCACAACTTGTCAAACTTCTTTAACAGAACTAGACATTGGCTTATGCACAAGAGTTACTGACCAATCACTGGTTTATATTTGCGAAAATTTAGTCAATTTGGAGAATTTAAATATTCAACGTTGTAGAGCTGTCACTGATTTAGGAATAGCCAAACTGAGTAAGCTAAAGAAACTCAAACGCCTGAATATCTCACAATGCGAGCTCATAACTAAAGCTGGGTTAGAAAAGGGAATATGTGAAGAAGAAAATAATACTCTGGAACATTTGGATGTACATTCACTGAACTTGGATCAAAGTTGCCTTATTATGATGTCAGAAAAGCTGCCCAATTTGCGAGCTCTTGATTTAAGCTATTGCTTCAATGCTGTAACTGATGCCTCTATTCAAGTTATATTTAAAAATCAAGTATTATTAAATGTATTGAAAATAAGTCACTGTGATAAAGTATCTGACGCGGGTTTGACTGGGATGGGGAAGCTAGAATCAGAAGGCGATATTGATGGCCCTATCATGTCAAGTTTAGATGATTCTATTAACACCCTTAGAATTCATCTTGGATCAAGAGCCGAAGAGGAGATAGTGCGCGATGCGAAAAGAAAGCGAGATGTAATGCTTATGTGTGAGAAATTATCACTAGATTCATATAGCGGGTTCTCTTTAGCTAGACTAAAAAGCCTACAAGGGCTAGATATTAGTGGATGTAATAAAATAACCGATGTGAGCTTAACTTACGCTTTCGCATGCAAGGAACTTACCAACTTAAATTTGAGCAGATGCCAGCAGATTACTCATATTGGCATTGAACATCTAGTCAGAAATTGTCCTAGCATTGAATACATAAACCTCACAGACTGTTACAATTTGAAAGACGAAGCTATAGTTGCTATTGCCGAAGGTTTAAAACGTTTACAATACTTAGAACTTAGGGTAAGTAGCCTACGATTAATTTATTGTTATTCAGAAATAACCGTTTTTTTCTGAATTTATATTTCAAAATGTTACATTTTACAGGGTTGCAATCCTCTGACGGACACAACATTACATGCTATCCGAAATCATTGTGAAAAGCTGAAGTGCTTAGACATACAAGGTTGTCGGAACATGTCTGCGGACCTGGCTTGCTCGTTGGGAGCCCTGCCTACGCTGCACACTATACTAGTGACCAGACCTGGACCATACATCAATGAAGGAGTTAAGAACAGGACACCAGCCACTAAACTTTTCCCAGCACTGCTGCGAAAACTACGGCTACATTAATGAATTATTAGATTCGAATGTCTGCTAAGCTTTTATAAGTACAATTCAAATCAATTTATGAAGTTAGTAGAATAGGAAAGTACAATCTACTTTACATTAGAATAACAAGTCATAAAAGTAAAGTCAGTGATTCATATGTATGTTTTGGTTTAATAATCCTGTTAGTTACAGTGTTAACCCATTTGCATTTACAGGACATTACAATCGTAAATTGATAACATAAATTTATATTTCTACTTTCCTATATATTACGTTTATATTTTTGGTGTGTGTATAAAATGTCTATCTAATTTGCCCTTTTTTGTTGCATTGCATAGCTTTCACTAAAAATAGTACAAAAGTAGCAAATAAGATTACACTAGTCTTTAAAATACTTTTTGGTATTTTTATTTGAAATAATTCGGCGCAGAGTAGGTATATTGATCCATAAGATTTTTATATTTATTATGCTTTTTGTTCTTGTATTAATGCTTTCACTTACACTGTGATTTTTAAGTATTGTATAATACAGATAATGTACCTAAGTTACCTGCTTTACAATGTTAATAATTTGCAGATATGTAATATTAATGTATAGTTTCTCATTCAATGTATATAAAAACATATAGATGATGTGATTGTAATCATAAAAGAATTTTAAGGAACTTCTAATTTATTTAGGTCTTAGTACATATAGTTATTTGTGATTGTCTAATACAATAATGTGTTTCATATAAAAAAAATCTGGTGTATAAAGTTGAAAACTATACAACCAATAAACATGATTATATTATCTAAGCTGTTTTTATTTGACTTGAACCTAATGCGATATACAAACAATATACAGCCTAAATTGCGATTTCTCCTAAATCTTGATCACCTCAAATAAATTATATTGGGACAAAAAGGAAGGGTAAAGCTAACAAATAAAAAACAACTTTTGAATAAA
>DWOF01000467.1:0-10045 GCA_018250795.1 Clito sp. Burns02 | reverse complement strand
GGATACTATCCAAATTAATTTTAACAAAAGAGTCACAATTTAAAAGAGAAAAGTTTGATGAAATAAAGGCATTTATACTAATATTTCTATTGTTGCTCAATCTGATTGACTAAAAAAATGTTCATTTTGCCTGTAAAGACATTTTAAAACCTGACTTTGTTACTAATACTATTTATTATCTGTGATTAACACTAGCACATCGTATTTTCTTCGAATATTTTCAGATTTCTTTGTAAATTCAAGTCTTAACAGGTCTAATACAAAATGAAATGCTTAATTTATTTTTCTGAGACTAACTTGTTCAAAATAAACTAAGCCTCTACAAGACAAAATGTAATTGAATCTTTGATTCCTAATTTTCATATAATCTAAGTTTATGTACTTATGGTTTAATGGTTGTTGCATCAATGAGCATAGTTTTGTTAATGACATAATTGTACTTGTGTATGCATGGTTTGTTATGTATGTATGCGAGATTATGTTGATTCAGTCATTTAGGTAGGAAATATAGTTGTTTACAAAACACATTTTGTTTTATTTTAAATAGTTTATTGTTTAATAGTTATTCACTATCAGAGTAATGTAAATTGAGTGTATTAGATGACTGCTCAGCCGCGGTGTCATCGGCACTCTTCATCCAAACTTCAAGCAATCCACTGTCTAGTTCCTCCTTCTCAAACATATCAAATATCTCTTTCTCGTTGAACCTGTTCTTATCCCTTTCTTTTGCTCTCACATCGCCTATTAGGTAATCTTCCGGAATTTTCTTTAATCTTTTCCAAAGATCTGAAATGTCTTCTATGGATGATACCTCAAAGTCTTTATGTGGCAATTTGTATGACTCACACCATTCGTGGAGCAGCTGGGAACTGTCATCAACAATAAATGTTTCCAAGTGATTAGGGAATATTGTATGACAGGACAGATCTCCCAGCGAATTGTGTAGAAATACATTATACTTATCTCCTTCCTCCAAAATAAAGCAACCAGTTATGGCTGTGGTTAATCTAAGATCTATGGGATTGTAAAGACTATTGCATAGCTTGTTTTCACGAGCTTCTCGAAGGGCATTTAAGATGCTGGGAGGCTGATAGGGAATTGTCAGATTACACATGTCCATGTCTTTTCTGTACTCAGTAAAATTGGGTAAGACAAACATATCCTCACACCATTGGCTGCTCATGCAAATCAAATCTTTGCCCATTTCAAAGTTACATTTAGTTATGTATGTCGGTAAACACTGCATTCCGTGTTTCCATCGTTGTACAGGAGTTATTTTTTGAGAATCAGTATATCGCAAATCCATTAGAAATAAATGATGGTCTGTGCCGACATAAACAGAGTGTGTTAGTTCCAACTGCTTTGCTGCACTTATGTCATTACAGAGAGTTTCATCAATAACATGACCCAGATCGTTCCACAGGTATGTCATATTATTTGACCTTTTATCATATAAGGATATAAATCTTGTTCCAATGTGTGTATAGAATGACGTATCTGTGCTGATTACTGTGTTCCAATTATTAACTAGAGTTTTGATATTAGCCTTTAATTTTACACTTCTTTTGGCCATTTTGTGTAAATTCAGAATACTTAAATTATGATCTAATGTGGTTATAAACAAAATATTTTTGTGGTAGCCATCAAATGATAATCCAGTAAAAGGTATCTCTGATTCCATTTCCTTGAGTTTCTCAAAACGTATTTTATCATCACCTTCCACAATAATTTTTAATATGAATATTTTATTCCTAGTCCTTAATGCCACAATATTTTCTGCTGAACATATTGTTTCAAAGATATTTAAACCTTCACATTCAAATTTTGCAGCATTTTCAGAATTTATTACAGCATTTGATCTTTTGAATTCAGTCAGATCTGGAATAAAGAGGAACACTTCACACATTACAGGTGAAAATATCTAAGGTTATACTGAGTGATGATAAAATTTATGTAGCTCAAATATTTACTGTTTAAGAATAATATAGTTAGTACTATACTTGATACTTAACATATGAAGGATACTTACACACACAATCAAATTCACTATGTAAAAGGTAATCCACCCAGTTGATGCACACCAATTGCGCGTTGCCACTGCCAGCATAGTACCAGTTGTAAGAATTATTGAAATAAGGGTCTGGGTCGCTGTCCAGATGGGCGGCCAGGTCCACCAGGGATTTTGGACAGCTCACTACGTCATCTGAATGTTGCTCATACTTTTCTGCGTATTTGGCTTTAACTGAAATTAGAGTTTTTTAATTAGAACTTTATCAAAAAAGTTTATTGACTTGAATGAAAAGTAAAATAGCAAACTAGAGAAGAGACCACTTGATGTTAAGTGATACCTATGCATATCCACAGCCAACCTCAAAGAGATCAATATCTTTCTGATGTCTTTCCTGTGGTGTCGTACAAGGTACTCTATGTTCTACCTATAATTTAGTATTTCAAAAATTTGTAAAAGCATCTTACGTGCTACTACTTTAAGGCTTCTACATGTGAAGAACCACTCTTTCTTCCGCTTTATCAAATCTGTAACTGGATCTGATTTGCCAACATTATGTTTTATTGAATTAATCATCCTTGGTGGAAAGCTTTTATGATTAAATGGTTCGAAGAAATTGGACTCAAGTTGTCCATCCCAATCTTCGCTGAAGGCGTTCAAGGGATGTCCGGGCACCGCAAAATGAAAGTGGTCAGTTCGACCGCAGTGCGGTCTTACAGTTTGTTTGTACAATGAGTGAGCTTGCACATTTTTGTGAAGTAGGTCAGCTAAAATCTTGTGCACTGGTGCTGTGTTGTCTATACAATCGGCCACCAACTCTCCTACCATCTTCTTACGCTGTAAAATTAATAACAGAGTTTAAAATATTCTGGACGATTTCATTCATTTTGCTAGTGAGATTTATCATTGTAATATGAACAAACCTTGTGAACTTTCATTTTATTTGTAGAACTCATTGTAATATAAAACTTATAAAACCTCTATTTAAAACAAAATTACAATAAAATTATAAACACACAACTTATTACAACTTATCTCATCTTATGTCAAGTCAATCGCCATGTGAGTTTGACATTGACATATCCTGACGTTATTTCTGTCACTTGTATCTCTGACTACCGCGATAGTAGGTATACGTATAATCTCATCAGCATTTATACAAATCACAAACTGATACTACTTGTTTCATAAACGAATTATCTACATTAAAGGACGAAATAAATTTCCTTAATTTATGAAGATGTGATTTACAACTACCTGCAGGTTATGAAATAAAATAATATTGTCAATTTATATTTTATATTTAAATGAAAATAATTTAATAAGACGTCGACAAAACACAAAAATTTCCACAAAACAAAATCACGATTACTTAATTCAAGTTCGGGCAAAGTGACTAGCACGCTGCGTTACATATCAATAGAATGATAAAAAACTTTTGGAAAAGACAGCGCAGCGAACACCGTAAATACCAAAATTGAATAAACGGTCACAAGTATATCTCTCTTCATTTTTAGCAATGAATCAAAGTCCGATCCGACGGCAAGACAAGTATTATTTGTTGTCTTTTTGCCACATTTTTCTTTACAGCTTAATTCAACTATCCCTTGCGTTTTTTTATTTTTACGTTCACCTTTTTTAAGACTTACAGGTTCAGGCTCGTTTGGTTTATTTACAGTCCAGAGTTCTGTAATTGTTACTTTGTCAAGCTGTAAATCGTCCGGTTTCTTTAATTGAATAACATTGGAAAGAACTTCATTTGTTTCAACTTCTGCGAGCTCCACAACCTTATCGAAAGCTGAATTGCAGAAAGCACTTTCGTAATCTGCTATTGAGTAAATAGACTGAGTCGAAGGTTTATTTATACCCCCAAAAACGGTGTCGGTAAAATTGGTGCTGTGGTTAATAGTAACTGCCATAAAACACGAAGGTACATCTGTTAACTTATTTGCATATTGTTTTTCAATTTCTACACCAACTGCTTTGTCTACATTTTTAGGCTTCTCTCGAGGAGATGAGTTTTTTACGTAGCTTTCGAAGTCGTCATCTATTAATTGCACATTGTTTTTCAGAAATCTAAAGGAATAGACGCTAGTTTTTGAATCAGTTTGTTTCAGTTTGTCTAGAGAGGTTATGGATGTTAAATCTCTACAATTATTGTCTACTGAGCTTTCCTGATTTGCGGCATTGTTCAAAATTATTTCTAACTCTTTACATTGATTTTTATCTTTCTTTTCGTTATCAACGTTGTTATTCACTGCACCGCCAGTAATTTTCTTTATTTCACTCAAAAGTCCCATTAAAATATCTAAAGAAGTACTATTATCAATATCTTCAGATTGAATACACGTATTCCCTTCTTCAGGCATGTCTTTGCAGTAATCTTTAGGCACTTTTGATTTTACTGTTAGATCTTTAACTTTATCAGACTCCTTTTTCCTTGAAGGCTTTTGCTTGATATCAGTTTGTTCTTTTTCAGCAGTACTATTATATTTATCAAGACTTGATGGTGTAGATGAAGTAACAGCATCCTGAGTACATTTGGAGGGCAGCTCTGAGCAGGACTCAGTATGCACACCCTTGAAACATTGGCTCGTTTTGTGGGTTTTACAACTATGCGTATCTTTTTGTATATTTACTGATGAATCAAATATATGTTGGTGCAAGTAAACAGCTGGCGACATGGGACGGCTCTGAGTACAGTTAAAAGAAGGAAAAGCGTAACCAATAGTAGCTACTTGCACAGGAATATTAGTCGGGGCCCGACTTATGCCCGTACTAGATGGTCCGCCCAGCGGCTTAAGTGCTGACAATGATTCCATTTTAGAGTCGCTAGATTTCAGACTGCGCGACAAACTTGATTTAATGAGTAGCGAGCCAGCGTCTCCAGACTGTACCACGATTACTTGCTGCAGAGACGGCTTCGGTGTTAACGTTAAATTTTTTATCCTCAATCGTTTTGGCAGAGCACCCACTGACATTTTTTTATACAATGCATTCTCAAGTTTACGCAATTCCGTCGCCGAGTTAAATGGTTGTACATCGTATGCAACATTACTGACGGGACTAATGTTTACATCGACTTTATCTTCACCTAGCCTCTCTTTCGGAAGGCTCGCTACAGCCGTCACTATATTTTTGTCACCAAAAATATCTACAGGATAGTCTGATTCTGATTTGCGGGATTCTATTTTCACTAAGCTATTCGTCACCCGTTTTTCTTTGCCATCGGTAGTTGTTGGTTTTGATGTTGATTCTCTAGTTTCAGCGAGGACTGATAAACAAGGTGCATCGGTATTTATCATGGTATCAATCATAAAGTGAAGCTTTTTCCCAATGGCACCGGATTCTTCCGCAGTAGGGGATGAAGTCATAGATTCTTTAACAAAAATTAATTGCTATAAGTAATATTTCTCAAGTAATAACGGATGTTATAAAAAACAATACCATACCCAGTTCAAAGTCATTGGGAATCAGTGGCACACGCGACTTGTGCACTTCGTACTCTATGACTTGATTGGAATCCATTGGCCCGTAATGACTTTTAACATACGATTCTACAGCCACCATTTTTTTCCTGAAACACACATTTGGATTAATAATTGTATCAAAAGTAAAAAAATCAGTTAATATCAATGACTATTATTACAAGCTTACAACTTTTCGGGAGTTACAGGAACGGTGCACTGTCTGACGGATTGTTCAATTGTTGTTGGTGATGGTCGCTTTCTTGCAGGGCTGTTACTGGCCGAACGTCGCATCGGATTTCTCTCTGAATAAAACATAGATTTTAAATTATGTAACCGCAAACTGATTGAAGACAAGCCAAATGAAATATAATTCACCTTTACACACCTATTGGTGGTACAGAAGGGTAAGCTGGCTTAACTGTAGGACTTGCGGCCGTTTCTGGCCCTTTGCGCCTACTTCTTGCATTTATATTTGCTATGTTTTTATCTACGGCAGGAGGGTACGTTGGTCGTAGTATTCTGTGTGCCATCATATTCTTTGCATTTCTCATTTGGATCTCTTCATTGACCGCTTGAACGTAAGTTTTTTTTGGCTGAGCCAAAGCATTTAACCTAGAAGAATACGGTCTAGAAGGTCCACGGACAGCTTCGCCCCTAGCTTCCTTAGCTTCATCTATAATATCGAACACATTTCTTCTCGCACTCCTGCTCACGTGCCTGTCATCGAGACATGTGCCCTGGCAGGTTGTTGGCATCTGACTGGCATCCGTTATTTGTCCTTGCCGATATCTCTTATCTTTCGTTGACGTTGTTCTAACTGGTGCACTTCCACCTAGCTCTTGTCGCATGTGTTCTTGACGGGGTTTTTTCGAAGAACCCTGACGTGGGCTTGTTTTAGCCTCATCGTTATCCGTTTTCTTATGGGTCTTATTTCTGGTTTTTTGAACATGGTCAAAATCATGAAGCAATTGTGATATTGCTTTTAAGGGATTGTCAGGAACCTTCGCAGATGGACTTTTTGCATTTCGCTTGCGATACGCTTTGTTCAATTCTGTATCAGCTTTAAAGGCTTGTAGTTTGGAGCTGATTATAACTTTAGGTATCACGGAAGGTAGCGCTTGTCCTACCTTTTTATCTTTACTTGAAAGTTTATTAAGATCAACGTTTTTTCCAAAACTAAAATTACTAGGATTAGTTGAAATCTCGTGATGTTTGGCGCTTGTGCCGCTGTCGCTGACGTGAGATGTAAAGCTACGTCGACCGCCCACTATTTTACCGTAGTGTGTTGACGATTCAGTTATATCGCTTTCATCAATCTTACCCAGCTTTTTCATCAAATCATAGATTTTGTCAATACTTTTCCGACATTCAATTGGCGTAAGCGCCTTTTTGAATTCATCTTGGAATTTATTGAATTGCACATCTACTTTCGGAGTATTTGCTGGGACGAGATTATCTTTGTATGGCGAAACTTCAATATCATTTAAATTGAGATCCTCGGGTTCTTGGTATTTAATCCTAGAAAAAAAACGGAGTTGAAACGACCCGATGTGTAAATTTATTTGCAACATAATATTAAATAACACAATTGACTTACCGTCCCAGCCTCTGCATTGCACTGGATTCACATTCACTAATACTTTCACAGTCTGTACCAGAAGATACTAAACGGGATAACAGATTTTTACTATCAGGATTTGATTCTGGAAAATCTGGAGTTGAAAATTTGTCCATACACAAATTCTGTTGCATTTGCATTACTGTTTCTGTATTGCCATCATCAAAAGTGCTTTGGTTTAAAATAAGCGATGGATTATAAAAATCGTTCACACAATTATACTTTTCAAAGTCTTTTTTATTGGGTATTTTGCGTGACTTCCTCATAAATTTTTCATTATTCACGCTTTCACCGTAAATGGAATTATAAAAAGACTTATTAGTAATAGATAATTTCGTTACTGAGCTAGACGGCTGAGCTATAATAGCACCTTTGCCGTGTTTATGTTTTGAAATTTTACAATTTTCACCCAACGCCATTTTCTTTTTCTCTCGTTTCTCTCTAATTTCCAATAGTTTATTTCGTTTCTTCTCCTCCATGAAAAAGGATTTATTTTCATAGGGAGATTTTATTCTCACTTTGGTAGGCGACTTCTTTTTATTTAGCAAAGGTTCTTCAAATTCTTCTGGAACTGGTGACTGCATGTTAAGTCTCTGGATTGAACCACGCAGCTCATCAGGCGACATTAATGTAAAATCCCTTTCTGTTCTCAGTAATTTCATAGACATTTTTTTATTAAGGAATCCTTTATCTACAAGGCTAGATTGACTAGAATTAAGATAATAATTACTATTTGAAGAGCTATCACGTTTATCGGATGAAGATTCTTGTTTATCGCTGTCGTTAGTCGTAGCACCACTAACTGATTCATCAGCTAACTGCTCATCTTGGGCGCTTTCTTCGTCTCTAGCTTCATCGTCTACTTCAACTATTTTTACATGGTTCTCTAGACGATCCTCATTTTTTAAAAATTCTATCTGCTTACATTGCACTCTACTTGGTTCTAAAATAAAAAATAACAATTTGAGATAAAAGACACAATAATGTTGTTTTAAAATACGCTAAGGGAAAATGGTACCTGCAGCCGTAATGGACGGTATCGTTTGTAAAATCATAATAGAGTTTATGTTGCTTATGACGTGGCCGGATTCTGAACGCTTTAGCTGGAAAACGAGGTCTACACGTGACTCTTCCCCTTCTTTATACTTTGCGATATTATGGTTCACGTCTTTCTTACAGCTTATAATCAGATTATCATCGCAACGCTCACTAAATAGCCTGTAAGACCCACAAATCAACTTTGGGATTTCTATAATAATTTTTTTCTCTAAAATTTTTGATAAAGATCTGATGTCTACTTCAGAATGCACTATGTCGTCCCAGGTGCTTCTATGCCCGTTAATTTTGCCCTCCACATGTAATGGGATACTGACAGATGTCGCTAGGGCCTTTGTGGTATCAGGCTTTGGACTTTTAAATTTGTTTTCTACCTCTCTCCACTTCTTTTTAACTCTTTCAGTCAGGTAGTCTCCGTTGCTGATGCGCCTCAATTGCTCAATGATGTGTTGCACATATATTATTATGTTGTCCATGTAAAAGTTATAGTCGTCCTCGAGGCGCTTGCAACAAATATAATCTACCAAAGTAGGGGGCAACACTGAATTGTATAAATTGGGAAAAACGTTAATATTACTCAACTGTTGCTTTATGTACGGGTCTTTGAATAAAAACTGCCTGGTATAATCTGTACTTAGATTCGATGATTGAATTTCAATGTTAGCACATTTATTGCAAAGAATGTGTTGACCAGAAGAGATGTTGTTGATGAGATCGAGTCTTTCATTGTTTACTGTGAACACGTTTCGCAAGTCTTCATTGCTGTAAATTTCACTAACGTCGGATCCCTCGGAGTCTTTGTCGTCGCAGTAGACGATGGTCTCGACGCGTTGGTTGGCGGGTTTTTGTTGGAGGTTGTTCACGTTCGCCATCAGTCTGGTTCCAACGTCGATGTTCTTGTATAATATCACCAAGTCGCTGGCACTTAGAGATGGACCTGAAAATTTGTTCTCTGAATTACTATTAATTAAAGTGAAAAGTAGCACCGTATACGTTAATTTTAACCAACGTAAAATATGCAACTAGACATTTTAACCATGTTTAGATATTGCAAAAATTTCGCCATGTGACATTATGTTCGGTTTAGGTGTAATTTGTATCGTTATTACCGTTAATGTCAATGCCGTTATTCTTCGCCATCAGTTCAAAGAGTTCACTCGCCGTCTGGTAGTGCGCGGCGGCCTGCGCCCCGTCTTGCTCCGCCCCCCTCTCCTCACACTTCCTACTTATCAACATTTTACTAATTTCTCGACACACAGTTTATAATCCAAATAAACAAACCGAATAATACGAAAATATAGTATATTTCTACAAAAACACAAAGGACATAAATGTCTCTATTAAAAATTTATAAATTCGTCATTTTTAACCTGAAAAGAATTGGTTTGAAAGTTGTATAATTTGAAATTAGATTCGAATTTTTTTAAAGTTCAATGCCAGTGACGTTTGAGATTTTTAGTAAAGCGAATTCATAAAAGAGGATCATTAACTTATACTCGTATTTTGTTCTCGTCCTTATTTCCACAAGTAGAATTATTCTATCGTCATTATTTAATTTCATGTACCTATTTACGTTAGGCGTACACTGTTCATTTTATACGCTTCAGTGATGTTCCACTAATGATATTGGAGTCACAATGAAATAATAAATAATCTGTGTCCAAAATCCATGAAGATCTATATAAGTTTTAATTTTGATATGACATAGAACAATCACTTTTATTTTCTCTACAATAATATTAGTGTACAACACCTAATACTCCTTGAGCCAGATTTTTTTTTGGTCGCTGACTCCTGCCCTCTTGAGACTTTCTATGGTGGTTAAGGGGATTTTTCTGAGTATTTTAGTGTTGGTCAGCTGGCGCGACGCTGGGGCTGCGAGGAGTTGTGGCC
>DWOF01000466.1:0-10047 GCA_018250795.1 Clito sp. Burns02 | reverse complement strand
GCCAAGACTCTTTGTTTTCATTTGATTATATTAAAATAATGCAAAGTAAATTAAATTAAGTCAGACAAACCTATTTACCTACCATTACAGTGATACGTTTTTAAATACTTTTAAGCATAACATCAGATAAATGAATAATGTTTGGCACTTTCTCAGGTAGATATTAATCAATGATTATGAATATATGATAGTCTATAAACTAAAGGGATTATTAGGGAAGACACGATCTGCTTTTTGCAAGTGCTTTGGCGTAATTTTATCGTAAGTAAACCCGCTCTATATAACACATCATTTCATAAAGTACCTACATATGTAATTGAATTAAATATTTATGTAAGTATTTTAAAAGTATAATGTCAACTTAAAAGTATATTCAAAACCAAAATGTACAATTTACTTAAAATGGCGTGTTATTAGAGCGGTTTCGTAATTTCCTATACAACACATATTCTATATTTACATTGACTTAGAGAAATACGTTTCAAAGTTAAGATCACAATACTACTTTTTTACACAAAAATAACTCTCTATCCCTATATTTTAAATTATATCGAAACAATTATTTACATTACGTACACTAATAGTTAGGTAGGCTTAGCAGAGCAGCTAATCCATCTATTTGTACTTATTTCATAAAAAAATATTAATGTCCAATATTATCACAAACACTTCCGGAGCAGACAGCAGCCGACCAACTTAAACTGAAACAAAAAAATAACAATAATTATTTATAGTATTTAAAAATCCTACTGATTTAATAACAAGATTACCAACCTAACCATTTTCTTTTTTATTATGATTAGCGTACAATAAACTAGAAATCAGTAGAACATTTTTGCAAACATATTGATGTAATATAAAAACATATTACTAGAGTAACATGTACAAATTGCTTAATAAGAAGTATTACTAATGTGTATGTTTGGCCAATATGGTGAACTGTGGCGTATCGTACACCCTGCACATACCTACTCGTATCTAAGAAAAGATATTTGCCCCAAGAATGGACGAATAGAAATAATAAATCGTAAGAAAATTGCATACTTACGTTAGTGCTACGTTAGAAGAGAGTCATATTCGAAGGGCGTGGGGTCGGCTGCTCGCAGATGTCACCATAGTACTCCGCCAGATATATTCGATACTTCTATTTGATCTTCGACTTCTGTATCCATGACTACTGTTTGTCTTTTTCTTGACCTAAGACGGAAACTCGCCCACAGAATTAACGACAAAACCATCAAACTCAGTACTGCTACTGTCCCTATATATTGTGCATAGGTTGTACGAGTAGCCTGGTATGGTGAATATTCGAGTTTATCGTTAGGATTCATCGTATTAAGTCTTGCTTCCTTAACATTCTCCTTTACTGGGACTGAGTCATTAGACAAAACTTCACTGGCCATTACAGGCGTATTTAAACGTTTTCCCGAAGTCTTTCTCTTTTCACCATCAACCAAGTCAATATCATCATTCTTTTTTGATGAATGATGTGAAAAATAATGTTCAATGTCCAAAAATCTATGATCCACATTTAATTGATCACTCTGTATTTTATTTTGATCCAATATTTTAGCCGATTCTTTGGCTTTTACAACGGATGTTTCATTGTGATAATATTGTTGAAAGATTTTATTTTCCATGAAATCTTTTCTGTACTCTTGGAGTTTTCCTTTCTCCCTTTTATTTAAAACGTTATTTGTGTTAATGTCGGAAGTTTCATTGTTTTTCAAACCTGAATTATAATTATAATACTTAGTTGAGTTTTTGTCTGACTTACTATTAAGATAACCATAGTATCTTAGTAATTTATTAATCATTTCGGTACTATATAAGTTAACGGGTGGAAGGCTGTCACTTATGGTGAATGTTTCAGGAAACGTGCAATTGTATTTAGTTATTTCAGATTTAGCCTCAGTTGTAGAGTAATAACAAGTTTCGCCGGTAGACAGAGTTTTATTCCAATTCATCCAGTCAGTCACCCATACTTCATTACTACAATTTATTTTGTTGCCATGTAACCGTAATGTTTTTAGTTGTACAAGATAAAATAATAAATCATTTCTAATTCCTGTGAGGTTATTCATTCTCAAGTCTAAATATTGCAAATGTGAAAAGGCTGCTAAGGCTGCCGAATCAGCCAGCAACTGCCGCGCTAGGCCAGGACTAGATTGCAAATGAAGCATTTGGACGGTCTCAGGCGACGACATCGGAAACAAACCATCTTGTTCAAGAACTGAGATATTTAAATAACAGAGCCGTAAATCTCGAAGTGATAAAGGACCATCAAATGTACTGGAAGATAACATTTGTATAGGATTGTTGGATAAATCTAACATTTCCAATGACAACAAATCATCAAACACGTGGTCTTGAATATATTGTATACGATTGTTTTTTAATTGTAATATTCGTAGATTAGGCAAATTTTTAAAATCCGGAATCGACAGATTTTTAATCAAATTGTCGTTAATCGATAAGTACTTTAATTCATCTGGAAGCGACTTAGGTACTGAATTAAGAATATTTTTATTAAGATTTAAAAATAACAACATTTCCAATCTACCCAATGAATCATCTTCGACGGCAACGATTTTATTGTCGGTAAAGTCAAGGGACTGCAACAAAGGGTAACTGTCCAAGTCTCCACATCTAATAGCAGTTATTTTGTTGCCACCAAGCGATAGAAAGCGGACTGAATGCGTGAATGCTTCAGGAACTTGGTATAGCCCCGTCCTCGATGCATCTATTTGCTGTAATCTGCGGCCAGTGCCTACCAATAATTGCGTGTCCAACTGTGTAGTCCCCAAATGCGGGTTATCTGTCAGAAGTAATCGCGCTAGATTAGGCAATAGCTGCAACGCTCCAGGTGCTAATTTCCTCAAATTGTTATGTGATACATCCAAATGCTGCAACAACCAATTGTTAAAGTAATTCTCATGGATGAATTCTATACTGTTTCTGCTTAAATTAAGATGTTGCAAATTTTTCAATGGTGTAAACACGTTAGTCAAAACTGTTAAATTATTTTCTGACAGGTCAAGCGTTTCCAATTTAGATAATCCAATGAAACTGTCTTCAAAAATATTCCTTATTTGATTCTTTCTCAAAGTCAGCGTTCTCAGATTAAGATAATGATTAAAAAGACCTTTCTTAATGTATTGCAATTTATTGTAAGATAAATCAATCGCTCTCAAATGTAGCGTCTTTATAATAAGACGAAGGTCTTTAATACTGCTATTCTTTATAATAAGTGAAACAGTATCTATGAAAGCTAGGTCTAGATTGACATTGCTTGTGTTACATATTTCGCTGTAATGCACTGAAACTTCGCTAAAGGTTTTGTTCAAGTACTTATCAGGAAAACTTGTCAATTTCTCATCTTCGTGACAACACATATACGCTTGATATATGTTTGAATAATCATTCAATGAAATATTGTAGGAACATGTCCTACACGAAGACGTTACGTTTGTAGTAAGAATGCACTCACGTGTTCCTTGTCTGGTTGAAGCAAAATTACATACTTGCCACAAAGATATAAGAATTAAAAATAAATATTCCTTGAAGAATGAAGCCATGTCTCTTATAAACAAACTTGCATCAATTACGCTGGATTCAGAACGAGCTTATATTTCAGTTCACACTGTTCAAACTTGTTTATCAAACGCACCACAATAACTTCTTTAACGTTACTTAAATTACACATAGTTGTAATCGTAAGTTCACAGCACTGTCACTTTCAAGTTGGCGCGATAGCAATCGTTTTTCTGTCCCTCATACTCGTGGGGATTGTTTGGACGGCGCTCGACGGGATCAGTAAAGTTAGAGGCGTATCGGGAAGCAGTGATATCGGTGCACGTGCGGCGTTCGAGTGTCGGTGAGGTCGCGGAGTCGCGTCGCGGGCAGCGGCCGACGGCAGTGGCGGCGCCGGCGGGTCTGCCCGCGAGCCGCGTGAAACGAAGGCGAGTGCGTGGCGCCGGCGCCCTGAAGCCTTCCTTTAACATCACAGCCTCATTTTTATATAGTCAACTGACTTCTTCGCCGCCACTATTTATGTATGTCATACTCATACCCGACGCTCCCTAATACGTTATTTTGAGGACGCAAGTATTTGTAAATGTTCGTTATACTTCTCGGTCACCCCCGCCGAGATTGCTTCCTATTGAATTTATCTGATAAGAAAACGTAATACCAACTTTCGCAATTAAATATTTTAAATGAATTGAAAAAGAAATACAGATTAGGAAATAGATAACATCATTAGAACCTAGGAACTCCCTACGTGTGATTTATCGTGTAAGCGGAAAATCCATCTACTTTATTTAATGAAAAGTTACGAAAAATTCCTTATTCTGCTTGATCTTAATTCAAATTATAAATAACACGAAGAGACTCTACAACTCTACATTCAACCCTTATATTTTGGTCATCGGCACTCAAATGTACGAGAAGCATTTACATGAATTGCTCCCAAGAAAGCCTTCCGAAGGGTCTCTTTATAGCACTCCTTAATTTGGGTTATTTGAACTTTTCTTGGCTCATCCTAAAGGCTTGATGTAATAAAAGAGTAATACAGATAACTGCGTGGTATTTTTAACGTTCTCTAATAAATATTGAAACTACATGAATTTAATAAACTACAGTGTCATTAACTTCATACTTATACGATTTCAAACGGATATAAAAAAGTGTAAAAAAATAAAAATACATCGGTTCTACAGAAAATATTTTCATTATCTAATAAACGAATATATAGGGTAGGTAAGTAGTTCACACATCCCAAAAATGTTATTTTCTCCACTGGTCTAATGATTTACTCGTACGGACTGGCACTTGAATATATCTTCTGTAGGTTATTGCATCTAGAAAATTCCCATCCATTTCTGGGCACCTTTCCCGAATACATTTATTAAAGTGACCCTCAGCTTACAGACCGCAAGATAAATCATAGTCAGGAAATGGCGGGTTTTTGCAGTAAACCGAATAAAAAGGAAAAGGCTTTACAAACATTATAACTTATTTATACAAAAAAATACAACGCATCCACTGAATCATGATAAAGTTTAATCACGTAGTTACAAAGTTAACTAGGCAGTACGATGAAAAAACTAATTTAGGTATATGCAAGTGACCCATTAACCCCATATTGTAAATATTCAAACTCCCACATCTTTTAAAAACATTTCATTCATCATAAATATACACTATGCGAATTAAATCGTGAAAAAATACTCTTAATTAAACATAAAATCATAATAACGAGCTTGATAAGAGCTTTTATGATCCATAAGCGCAGCTTGATAAAATCAACTCAACATTCACGATCGGAGTATTGTGCAAATTAAAAATTTACTCAATAATACTTTAACCTGGAAAGGGGAATATAGGGCAAACCGTACGAGTGATATGCTCTTTACATATACAAGCTACATTTTTATGCGTTTTCAAGGATCTTTCTCCTAAGTAAAGGGAAGTATGCTTCGGTTCAATTCAGAATAACACTACGAGTAGGTATATTAAAAACGTTTTTTTTGGCTAATACTTTATAGGTAGGTACTGTATCCTTTCTACATACCTATACCTTATATAGTGTTACTTTCGCAGTGACCGAAGGCTTTCATTAATAAATATGAAGAAGGTAAGAAATTAGCCTTGAAGGGAACAGAGCGGAGCTTTATAGGCCATTAGTGAGGGTAACAGTGGACTCTTCGGCGACTGAAACTGCGTTATAGGCGGAGCGACATCGCTATCATTAGGGTAAAGAGGGCAATGCTGACGCGAATGGCCGCCGCTGCTCTTTAGCGAGACCTCATGAATCGCCTATATATAGTTTAGTTTAGTTTAGTTTAGTTTGTTTATTCATAAAAATTCACATTTTACATGTCAGATAAAAATAGTTTATAAATTAATTAATTAATTACATGTACAAAAATACAGCAATTATTAATAGGTAATAATTATAGCCGGGTTACGTTGAAGAATAAGACCCACAATGACAGAAACATATGACTGTGAGACTCTGAGGTAGGTAACTGGTTCTGAAGGGCTATAACACATAATAATAAATTAATTTATGTTACTACGAGTAGGTTTACCCATGTTTAGATGTCTCAAAAATCCAAAGCAAATTGTAAGTAATAGGTAGGTAAAAGTAGCTGCCGAAATGTTTCACCTTTTAAATAACACCTAAAACTGTAAACCTAGACAGTAAAAACAAACTACAACCCAAAATACAAGATTTATTGAAAATACGTAAAAAAACAGCATTGAGGCGGTCAATATTGAATTGTTTGGCGAAACTAATATTGCTCTTTAGGTGGAACGATATTGCCGTTATTAGGATAACGAGCGAGAGACCCAAGCTACTTTATTCAATAGAATCTGATAAACTGCCCCTGTTGAATATATTTAGAGTTAATACAGTACAATATTGCTTGTACCTACCTATATCGAGAATAAGGTTGCAGAAGACCTCAATGGATATTATAGGTATGTTATACTCAAAGTAGGTAATGCAGTAGGTTAATGTAACCTAAAGAAACTGATTCTACCATGATAAGGCTTAAGCAAAATTTAATTCGTTGTAATAATGCAATCGAGTTTAAATTTTGACGTTTGAAACCAGACTAATGGGAAAAAGAGCGGAGTTTTACAAGCCATTAAGAAGGGTAAAAGCGGACTATTCGAACTAAAACAGCGCCCTGGGCAGAACGAAATCGCTGTCGTTAAGGTAACGAGGGATGCTGCCTTCGCGAAACCTAATGAACTATCCTATACACATCGAAGATAAACAATGATTGGTTTAGGAAAGCTAGTTCCATTCTCGTATGATTTTTGTCTGCAAATCATTAACTGACTCTGAACAATGAGAATTGACGATAATATAAAACCAAAAAATTGCATAAAGATAATTTTGTATCTAAGGAAAGTCAAAGGTACCTATGTGCTGCAATTTGAACACGGACCTACCGATGCAGTGGACTGAATTTAAACCACTTACTTACCTTATGATAATTTTGAAGCACTGTTCATATCGGCTATTTGCACATGAAACGTGTGGAACCAACGCAACTACAATACACCGGGAATTCGACTAAATCAGTTTACGCATTGTTAATCGCCCTGTCCAGCCCGGTAGAGCGGGATCGTGGACCATAATAAAGCGTGGAACACACTATATAATGGCGAAAACTTAAGAAATTAATTCGATCAAATGTAATCAACGCAACCTATAGGCACCAATACATTTGTGTGACACAGAACTGAACTGCTAAGCGCGATTTAACGACCACATAGATCAACTTTCTGTTTATCTGTATGCGGTCTAGTAGGCAGTTTGTTTCTCGCTTAAAGGTTCGCCGGGAAAACTTTATTACGCGCTTCGCTTCGACCCACGGACCGGGATGCGAAATGACACCCATTCTCATTAACCTTGCCACCGCTTCAGTTTGTATCCACAACGATTACTTACTTTTTTATTTTGAATGTAATTAGGCGTGTTAATGGTGCGAATAGGTAAAATTGGTTAGACAAATGGACACACTGGATACAGGTTCATTGGCCCAATTAAAGATGCAGCCATTTTTTGTAGATAAATATATTCGATTATACTTTTAATATAATATTATAGGTCATGCTTGCAATACACTTAGGTGTAATTTTTCTTTTTTTATCTGTATGGCTGTATTCTGTCTAGCATAAAAACATGTCATGCAAAATGTTTTACAGAAAATGAAAGGAAACCTGTCGTCGTTATAGAGACTAACAAACTAAAGCACCAACACTATTATAGTTCCCGTAAAAGCGTAGCAGGGCTTTCTTTCTCTTTATATTTTTACGGCGCTCTGGGTACCACCTACGTCATAAAAAGTGAAATATTGTGTCTCCGAGCGAATACCTTCCCCTTATGAGATTAGATTGAACTGAAATCCGATAGAAAAGCGAGCGTAACATATCATTTGACGGGAGCACCTACGTTGTTACCGACATCGATTGCGATAATGAAGCTTTGAGAAAGAAGTACATGGGTACATAGCGATACAAAAAGAACTCAGCGTATAAAGAATAATAAATGTGTGTTTTCGAAATTAAATTTGCAATTTAGGTACCTAATCTAATGTACACAATCTATAAAAATGTGGAACCTACCTAGTTAGAAAGGAAAAAATTGTGTTTTAAATATCTAAGCGCACAAAAACTGATTTCTTTCAGAAAGAAAATTTCACTTGGCTGGCTATATCTGAAGACACTTACGAGTATGTCCACACACACGCTTCTCACAGCAATCGAAGCACCTACTACGGGTGCTCTCAGTTTAGCAAACAAAACTAAATTTATGTCTTCGTTTAGTTAGGCGACGACATGGCGGCATGTGATATCCTCAAACAACACTGTCCATTATTCATAACATCTCCTGTTTCAAAATAAACAAATATGTCATGTCTAACCTAATCTACTAATTCTGACTAGAAACTATTAAACTATTTTGTCCTACTTTATCTACTATCTATGCATTCTTCTTACTAACATACCTATATAGGTTAAGGTAAATTTGACAGGTTGATAAATTCGTGCTAAAATTCGAAGCCGAATCCACTTTTCTATTTCAACTGCCTTTTATTTAAAAGGTTCATTAAATTGGATTTAGGATATAGATACTAAACTCAGTTTGCGTCTACAATTGGTCTATTTACATTTTACATTGTGATACAAGTGGCTGGCAGTATTTACGGCAATGTATCTATGTAACGCCGATGAGACAACATATCCTTTGTGCACCCACAAAGTGGATATAAATGGTTCGATGACTCTGCGGGAATCTCGATCGGTTTTGGTATGTGAGAATTTAAGATAGATAAATGAATCTTCTGGAACGTGTTCAATTCGCGTATGCAATCTAGATACGTCGTAAAATACCCGTACCTATCCACAAAATACATAAGTGAGTATCTGGTCGAAGGTATAGATAGAAGTTTCCGACGTAGGTATATTCTGCTCATAGATACCTACATGACTAAGAAAATCACTCATACTTGCCTCTTGAAAAACGTTCCAAAATCAGTGTCAAAATTTACTGATTAAATCTAATTTACTAAATTGTTTCTATTGTTTATTACCTAAGTCTAATACATACCTTTACAAAGAAGATAGAAGCTTTATACCTTAAACCATACAAGATTAACTTAAATTTGGCCGACGTGGATGGCACATCTGGAAGTTGGCTGTTCATTTAAAGCTAGAGCGAGTAAATACGAAAAACCCATTAGAACACAGCTGCCGATACCGTACGAATCGAATTCGGCAAGCCCTATAAATATTTTCTAGCAATCTCATTTCAATTTCGATTTTAATTGTTTCCTTTTTACAATAAAATTTACATTTAACTAAAAACTGATATCATATGATTTAATATCATTGCATTGGATTACATATTAATTAAAGGTCCCTATCGATCCTGATACATACCTACGTAAAAAGATGCACATAGGTACCTACACTTTCTCTATAGATTCTTCGTAAGCATGTTTTTCCAGTAATTGTATACCACCTACTTTGACTGAAATGCAATTAAGTAGGTACGTATGTACTAAGAAACAACTAAATACTTAGGACTTATAAAAATATCCAATATCCATTGAAGCTTTTTTAAAGTAGGTATTATTGTTATTTGACATTACTTAGTAATTTATTCGCAGAAGTGTTCGTCTCTTAGAAGTTTCCACATTTTCTTTAATTCAGTAGGTAAGGACGTGCAAGACTGCGAGTCCGTGACACTAATTAATTCTCTTAAATCAAAACAGCGTCGCTTCACAGTCTCAGGCCGTCCTCTTTAAATTTAATTGTCGGAAGACGGCTAGCGCAAACAAATTACCTAGAGAAACGCGAATTTTATCATTGTTATCCCTAATGGTTAAATATATAAAATAACTTTGTAAGGTTCATCTGCTATAATCAGTGTAATTAGTAAATTATATCTATACTAATATTATAAAGCTGAAGAGTTTGATTGTTTGTTTGTTTGTTTGAACGCGCTAATCTCAGGAACTA